>JAKLMY010000074.1:0-110524 GCA_022814645.1 Ganoderma meredithae | reverse complement strand
TGGTACCAGAAAAGGCACTGCTCCGCTGCATCTGGGAATGTGGAGAGTGGGAGCAGGAGGTCGCAGAGGCACTCAGCAGGCTCAATAAGCTAGGGCCAGCATGTCTACAGAATGATTTGGTGGACTAGAACACAGAACAAGGCCTGCTCTACTGCAGCTGAGTTTATGTCTCCAAAGATGATGCACTCCAAGCAGAAATAGTGCACATTCACCACAACCTCCCGCCTGCTGGACACCCTGGCCAGGCAAAGACGATGGAATTGGTTACATAGAACTACTGGTAGCTGGGTATGGGAAAGTTTATTAAGGATTATGTTGAGACCTGCAACACCTGTCACCACGGCAAGACTTCACACACCAAGCCACATGGTCTTCTTCAACCCAACGAGATCCCGGATGGCCCAGGCCAGATAGTCACCTGTGATTTCATCATCAGACTGCCAGAGGTGGACGGATACAACGCACTGCAGCTTATTGCTGATCGGCATGGAAAGATGATTCACCTTATTCCATACACTGAGGAGATCGACACAGAAAGAACAGCAGACAACTTCATTAGAGAATGGTTTCACCTACACAGACTCCCGCAAAAGATCATCTCTGATCAGGGGCCCCAGTTCTCTAGCAAGCTCTTCCGTGTGATCCTTAAAGGCCTCGATATAGAAAGTGCAATGTCCACAGCCTACCACCCTCAGACTGATAGACAGTCTGAATGATAGAACCAGGAGATAGAGGTGTACCTGTGGATGTACTGCTCAAGGCGCCACGATAACTGGGTCAAATGGCTGCCAACAGCAGAATACTGCTTCAACTCATGTGTACACTTATCTACAGGGTACTCGCTGTTCTACCTCATGTATGGCTATGAACCTCAGTTCCACATTCCAATGCTATCTACCATGGTGCCTACAGCAGATGAGTGATGGGAGGAGTTGCAGCAGGCAAGGAAGGATGTGACCTCTGTCATGAACAGGCATTTTGAGCTACATACATAGTATCAGCCAAGTGTCAAGTCTAAGCTTGACATTGCACCCTTTTGGTGTCACTGGTTCAGCAGCTGGTCTGTTCCTAACATAATGTCAAGCTTCCAGCAGTCGAGAGTTTAACTCCTCTTCTGGCAAAATCTTTGTTGTCTTGATTTGTCATAGGCTGTGACATGACCTGATGTTATGGTCACCTGCCAGCTTGGCTATGACATTTAGAAACAAAGTGCCAGGATAGGGGTCCTTCCAAATTGCTCAAAGACTGTCAATAGCTCTGACTGTCCTGAAGTGGGCAGCTAACCCTTGGGAGCAACTAGTATACTAGTTCTATGTGAGGACACATGCCTTGGAAGGGGAGTAATGTCATGAATAGGCATTATGAGCTATATATATAGTACCAGCCAAGTGTCAAGCCTAAGCTTAACATTGCACCCTTTTGGTGTAGCTGGTTCAGCAGCTGGTCTGTTTCTAACACCAAGGTGCTGCAAAGGTTTCATTTGACACACCCCGACTCCCCTGGTCCTCTCAACAAGAAGACTTGATTGTGAGGACACAATCCTTAGGAGGGGGGTATTGTTACAAACATTCCACTCAGCACCTGCCCCAGCACCTCAATTCACTCACACACTGTTTTGTTTCTTTTCTCAGACTTAGTGCCTCAGTTCCCTGTTCCAGTTGCTCAGCACCTTAGTTTTCTTTCTTGGACAGTTTGCTTCCCATGTTATTCCTATTGTACTCCATTGTTTAGCAAACCTGTCTCTTGTTTCCTAGCACAATAGCTCTTGTAGTTCTTGTTGAAATCTTGTATTATATCAGCGAGCTCATCTTGTGCTCGTGCCCGAGTCTCTCTTGTCTTGTCCTGTCTTGTCTGTCTTATACTATACATTATGTCTTGTCTCTACGTGTATTTAGGTACGCCCGCGGTGCGATGTCCCTTACGTGTTTGCACCAGTGTTCAAACATGACTCTCTCTTCTCCCGTGCACCCCGTTTCTCCTACAGTTCTATTGCCTAGCAATGTTGTGGTCTTATGTACCATTGTACTTTCTACTAGTTCCCATGTCCATAGTTACCTATTGTCCCCAGTTCCCATTGTCACATACATGTATATATGACCTGTACTTTGCTACCTAGAGACTTCACTTTCGACCTCTTGTCTACAGTATGCCACTCAACCTTGCCATTGTCAACACCGAATTCCTCGCTCATGGACGCCTAAGTACCACCTTCTTAGACATTATCTAATCTCGGCTATCTTCAGGACTCAGATGACCCTCGAGCCATCGCCTTGCGAGCTTCACACAGTTTCTACTTGATAAGCTGTAGCAACGTGTTGTAACTCATACGAAAGGTAAATACAGCATCAAAAACCTGTTGGATGAAATAAAAATTGGAAGAGGAGGTCAAGTAAAGCTAGCCAAAGGGAATCCGGGCCGCACGTAGCGGACAACCTTCTTGACATAGGATGGGCTTCCGAATGCTGCGTTTCCCGACGGCTTGCATTAGGGCTATTCAATCCTTCTTCCAGGTCAGTTCATTTGGAAAGCCCTCCCTCGCCAGACGCCACGACGGTGAGCTAGCCGAGCGTAGCCGTCGACAGCAGTGATTCCGCGCTTATTCGGGCTCGTTGGGAACGTTTGTCGCTCTCGGCGCCTGGCGAGCTCGCGGTGGCTGCCGAAAGTCGCACCCCCCGCTTTCTCTCGTTCTTCAAGTCAAGCCCTGGTGCGTATCGTTCGAAAGGCGTTGAATTCTTCTCTCCGCGAATATAATATGATGAGGACTTGGAGGGAGGGAGAGCAATGATGTAGATGAGGAAGGAGCTCGCTCGACGCATTCCGGCTAGTGGATGTCAGAGAGGACATCGCCACCATCACTCGGCTATGAGAAGCCTGAGGTCGAAGTGAAAGTGAACTGACCTAGAGGTGACCTGCAAGAATTGAGCAGCCCTATTCGCCGTGCGATTGAAAATCGATGTATACTTAATCGGATTTTTTCTGCTCACGGGACTTCTTGCAGCCCGTCGATATAGAAATTCCATCTAGCGAGCGAGCTACATATAGCCCCTCCTCACCCAAGCACCCTTCCCCGGGTCGACGAGTCCGTCTCTCCTTGCCCCAAGTTTTCCGGACGGCATTCGTTCCGTGTCGCGAGAAGTTGCTCTAGCTGCCCCCCACAAACCTTTCCGAGGAACGAAATGTCCACCAGCGATCAGAGCACTGTCCTCGGTGTCGTGGTGCTCGCCCGCCATGGGGATCGTCAGGGCTTCTACCAGGACCCAGAGACCTACACCGCGTCCCAAACCGCGATCACTCCCCTCGGAGAGGTACGTCAAACCCCTTCCCAGCATGATGTCCGCATTCTCATCATCTTGTCTATTGTCTACCGTGCGCCGATAGACCCAGGAGTTCGACCTTGGCTCGGTCATACGCAACCTCTACTTCGACCCATCCTCGCCTTCTTTCGTGCAAGGCATCGCCAACACCTCTGCGCTCTTCCAGCAGAGTCAGGTCGTGGTCCGCGCAGACGCCGGAGACGAGGGTGGCGTCATCTTCGACAGCGCTGTCGCGCTCACTCAGGGTCTGTGGCCACCGACCTTCCGCGCGAGCACGGTCCTCGCGAATGGGACGAACGTCACTAGTCCGTTGAGCGGATACCAGTATATCCCCAGTGAGTGATTGACCATTCGGAGAGGGGAAAAGAAGAGGAGATGCGCAGTTGACTGATGGAAGAACGTGTCTAGTCGAGTCCGTCGAACCAAACGAGGATGTTTCGCTGGAGGGCTTTACCTCTTGCAACGTGAGTGCGCTGTTTCTCTTGTCATTCAAGGTGTTGCTGAGGTTAGTGTAAATAGACGTTCGATGCTCACACGACGGCGTTTTACAACTCGGACGAGTTCAAGGCTAAAAACGCGGAAGCGTCGCAGTTCCTGACCAGCCTCCAGCCTTACATGGACGGGCGGCCTGTGACCCTGGAAAACATGGTGCGTGCGATGTTGTATGCTGATCGACGACAGGCATGGCTGACTATATGTGCTTGCAGTGGAATGTATGTCGGGAAATGGGAATGTCAGGATCTCGGACGCTCGCGGGACTGACTTATGCTGCCTGCAGATCTTCGATTACATGAATGTGCAGTCGATCCATAACGCGACATTCGCCAACACCCTCCCCAATGGGTATCTCAACCAATCTCGCGATCTGGCAAATTGGCACGAATACAATGTCTTCAGCGACAGCGCTTTTGACGGCATTGGCAACGGTGAGTACATTGTGCGCATCGATGGGAGGCGTTTTAATGAAGTACTCCTTCGCTAGTCGGTTTCCGCACGATGATTCCTTCTGTGGTGACCGCCCTGCAGCGCATCGCGAACTCGTCGGACCCGCTCCGGTTCCACTACTCCGCGATCGCGTACAAGCCCTTCCTCAGCTTGTTCAACATGACCGGCGTCGTCGCCGACGGCGCGCTCCCTCCTGCAATCGGTCCGTCCCTTCCAGTTTCCCCTCCCACATCGCGCTGACATCACGCGCCTGCTTATGCGCTTCTCGTGCGTATTAGTGAACTACGCGGCATCTGTCGTCCTCGAGGTCCGCCAGCCGTCCTCTGGCTCGGACCCCGTTGTACGCTTCACGTTCAAGAACGGCACCGACGACGCGGCGTACCGCACGTACCCCATGCGCTTCGCCGGCTGGGACGGCGCGATCTCGAGCTCGAGTACCAGCGCGGATGCGCCGCTCGCGTCGTTCGTGCAGGCGTTCACGCCCGCGGGCATCAACACGACGCTGGAGTGGTGCAACGTGTGCGCGCAGACGCAGCTGCGCGGGTGCGCGGCGCTGTATGCCGGGAACGGCACGGCGAGTGCTGGGGTTGTCGGGCTGCGCCACGAGAGGATCTCGCCGGTCGGCGCGGGGTTCTTGGGCGCGGGCTTGACGGTCGCGGTGTTCGGGATCGTTGCGGCGGTGTTGATGTTCATGGGACTGTTGACGCTGGGCAGGGGGAAGAGGAGGGTGGGGAGGAAGGCGTGGGAGGAGTCAAACTCTTCGGTAAGCGACATCCCCATTCCTCTTGCTTTTGATAGAGATGAGGGTAATTGGTGGCTGAACTTGCTTTGTAGACGAACTCGATGACGAAGGAGTCCGTTTGAGCCTCGGGGTGGAGGTGCGACGGACCGTAGAGATATACGACTAATGCTGTTGTACGATACTCGGTGTCTTTCAGACTTGCAAGTCTGTAAGCTCGTGATGTGAAGTCTATATGGGTGTTTTTAGCATTCGGTTCTTGAGCTAAGTAATGGGCCCATTCACGCGTGCATAGTTCAGCCAACGTTCAGTTGTTAGGTAACACAGCATCGAATTTGATGGACGATCGCTATTGCGCAGTGTGCTCTGCCGAGAGGACGCGGTCGCGGCTGCAGGCACAGCAATATCCTGTCAATCGTATCTTTTCCGAGCTGCAGCCTCAAGAGCCCAACCGCAGTGCAGCTAACGAACGCCTCATGTTTATACCACGAATACCACACACAACTTCACGACGACGTCGACGACGATCATCCTGGTAACAGAACATCACCTTAGCCCTCATGGACGCGCTGTTGTCCTCCGGCTTCTCCCGCTACTATCCTCCAGACGACTCCGAAGACGTCCTGCCGCTTGAGGAGGACGCGCTCTTGTGGCTCGACAGCCTGACCATCGTGCCGGACGCCTCGTCGGACGCGCAGCATCCCCCGATTCCCCCCCCTTTGTCCTTCGACTCGGCACCGGCTTCCTCCTCGACATCCGGCTCGGATACAACGCAGTCGCCGGAGGTGGACGCCAGCCACGGTAGCGGCAATAGCAATACGAGCAGCAAGGACAACGAATACGCTTCTTCAGACGAGGGATCGTCAAGTTCGCCTTCGGAGAGACACAGAGGGAAGAAGGCGCGGATATCGTTGGACCCGTGTCAGCCGGTGACGGTGAAAGGGAAGCCGCGGACGCGGGTTTACGTTGCATGTCGTGAATGGTGAGTGGGTCCTCTGCGTTCCCTGCATCGGTCATCTCGTTTCTTGCCGCTCGGGTATGTGGTCATGTTGGAGCTTGAGGGGGTTTGTGTACGATGACGTCCGGAGTACGTCCCCCTTCGAGTGCTGGAGTCGCCTCCGATAGTTCCAGGCGAGAAAAGACGCTCATCGCACCGCCGACGACAAAGAGGTTGGAAGTGGGACCTCAGCGGAGGGACGTTGTAGACACAATCCGAAGGATAGCTGCCATCTCCTCCGTTCAGACACCTGTCGCGGTTGTAGTTGCTGATCGCCGACATCCGCCTTTCAGTCGAAATCGCAAGGTTCGCTGCGATGGCGCGAAACCTGTCTGTTTCAACTGTAGCAAACGAGACCCCAGCGTGGATGCATGCGACTACGACGCCGCGCCGAGACGACGGGGGCAGGACAAAGTTCCGGGCTCTCGTGTACGCTCTGGTACAGGTCAACGAGCACCTCGTCGCATCCAAACCCTAGACAAACTGGCTCACGCTGACGCACAAACGGCGACCGACGGACCCGACTCAGAGTTTAATCTCGAAGTCAGTATCAGTGTCTCTAGCTGGGTGTTTTCGTCTCGTTCTGACTTGCGGCCTACGTTACAGGAAATTCTACAGGGCTTTGACCCTGCGACATTTGACCCTAAGAACGTGGCCTCTTACCAGCTTCCAGCGCCTCTGCCTTTTGGTCTAACCGAAGGCGAGGACGCTACCGCAAGAGAACCGGAACGTTTGGTCGAAGACCTCATAGCCGATGTGCCTAGCATGCAGTTTGCCAGGGAAACATGGTGGGACGCCTTGCTGGTGTTTTACGCGGCAGACGGTGCTACCGGGGATATGGCACTCACGGCGGACCAACGGCTAGCGACCACGAAGCGCGTGTTTGCGGACATCCGTGCAGTCCTCAATGCTTCCATGTACTGGGCGAGCTTCTTGCACCTCCCTCGGTTCTTCGAGACGATCCTCGACCCCAAACACCGAAGCTCGGTGCAGCCGAGCCTGATTTTGAGCATGTTAGCCATCGGGGCGCACTCCCAGAGCTCGGAGGTCATGCATGGCGCGAAGGGCCGTGCGCGGGCACGGAAGCTGATCGACCTCGCGGACTCGGCGATCAAAGCGAGTCTCAGCACAAATTGGGTGGATATCGGACTCGTGCAGGCGGCGTGGGTGCGGATGTCTTTCTCTTTGGTTTCTTATGCTGAGCTGACGATTACTGCTATCAATACATCTCAGTTCATAACGTACTTCGAGATGCAGGGACACTCTCAACAGGAATTGCGCCGATGCGAGGGTGCTGTCCAACTGCTCGACTCTCTCATTCGCCTCCTTTCTCTAACCACTCTGGATGCCGACCGCCCCGAGGCGCACTACTCCATTTTTGCTACGTCTTCGAGCAATCTGGTAGGACAGTCGATGTTCAACCCTCACGCAGAGGCCCATGCACACCCTCACCCACCCGCGCCTCCCGGAGGGAATAGGGCCTCAGAAACAGCAGACATCCCCGAGCTAAGTGCCAGTACCCACAAGAGTGGCTCTTCACGGTGCGACTGTCTTAAGTACACGCTGAAGGAGCAGTGGCCGATCGTGTCGGAGGTCGCGCCTCTGTGGGAGATGACGACGATGTGGCCGAACGGGTTGGGGGAGGGCGAGATCAGGAAGGAGGAGTGCCGGCGGCTCGTATGGTCAAGCGTGATGCTCAGTGCGGGCCAGAACGCATATACGGCCGCGGATGGGGAGCTCGACAGAACAGAGCTGTTCATCAAGGACTACAGGAACGTGCGTGCTGCTGCCCCTTCCTGCCAGTATGATGTGCTGCAGACGAGAGGCTGACGTTCGTGCCCAAACATCTGGTCGGTAGCTCGCGATACTGTTCCCGGGAGAGGACCTCGTGTTCTCGTCCAATGGGCAGGTGTTGCCGAGTAACGTGTGGACTCTGTGTATCCGGTCGATGGTGCTGTGGCATACGAGCATGCGCCAGAGAGGCAACCCTGCCCTGTCGACGCAGGCGCGCGCAGAGTATGCCATGAATGCGTGGCTCGAGGCTGATGCAATCGAGGCCGCGCTTAACATGCACACTTGCCAGCTCGAGGGGGCTCAGCTCTATCAGACCCGGGAGTACCTGTTTGCGTGAGTGCCTTGTCCATGTTTTCTGTCTCCATGATGTGTGCTAAGTTACTTCGAAGGGCGCGGATGTGCATATCCCACGAATTCAGGCTATATGCACCACAGGTGACGTCGTACGTCTACGATCATATCAATATATAGGGTTACGGCTCACACATGCGTTTGTTAGTCTCGGGATCATGTCGTGTTACCGAGAGAAGGCAGAAGCATGGCGTACGTAGTGTATCATCATAAGACTGCGGGATTTCATGGCTCACGATATGCTCACTTTGCCTCAGTGCGTATCCAGATGCAGGTTTCAGAACACCTTTGGAAGGCATCGCAGGAGGAAGTGAAATGGGAGATGATGAATCGACCACTCCTTTGCTATTGGTTCATGGGTCACATTGTTCGGTGCGTCTGCGACATGGTTGACAACTGGCAGCGGCTGATACATGCGATATGCCGATGGGTGTTTGTTCATGTCTAGAGCGCTACTGCTGTATAAGAGCGACCCAACCCTTCTGATTGCACTTGACGCAGCAAAGGCGCACGTCAAGCCGCTCGAGTTCCTAATGCGTCTCTGGCCGTACGATGGTAAGCGATGGTTTTTTTGTCACATTGAGGTTATCACCGCCGCGCAGACATGCTCACGACAACCCTCGATGGTACCAGACCAAAGGCAAAAGTGGGCTTGTCTTCGACGCGAACTCGTGCAAACCTGCCTCAAGGCCGGCGTGCCCCCACCCCCTACCGACGTTCCTACCCCGTTCGCGCGCATCCGCAGGAAGACGACTTTGTCCCTGCCTGCTCCGCAAATATAGACCTGTGCGAAGGTGACTGTTCTCAGTTGCTTCTTTGCTGATTTTTACTCTAGTTGAATACCATATTACTCAAGGATTGCTTTATTTATTACGTTACTGTACGTTCTTATTGACTCAATAGAAAGCTGTATTTGAATTGTGCATTAGAGACTGCATGGACAGCGTGGTCCTGGGTTGTGCCGCAAGCTATCGGGACTGGGATTCGCCTGGGTATCAGCTTTTGCCGTGAGGTAATGGTTATTTTTGCAATTCGCATCGTTCGTTGGTCTACGTATACGTGCTGATGGGACATAATAGGCTGCGTACCCGAATTCTCCGAAATACAGTAATACGCGCGCGATCTGCGCGAGAAGACTTGCGAAAAATGATGGGTCTCAACGCATTCAGTATTTGCACAGGAGAAAGTACCTGTTTCAGTTCACGGGCCTCGATCGCATTGCTGGGACAAGGAACAAATGTCTCCTCAGGTACGTCCCATTCTGATTGGACCATCCATGCCACTGGCGAAGGTAACCCTCGCACCATAAGGACTTCCGGGGATCATATGTGTGCCACATGGTCAAACGGTTCCCTTGGGTTAAGTTCTGAGGTGCCGTCCTCGTGAAGTCGCGATGGCCTCTGACAGTGCGCGCGACGCAAGAACTACACAGAATCCCTCCTCATCCTGTCCCCTTCCTTATATTTGGATTCTAACACTCTATTTGTCAGATGCTACCAAGACGTAGTATTCCAGCTTTAGAATGACATGCGCGCCAGCCTGGTGTCGGGAAATTACCGGAAGAAGTTCGCCTCGCTCCGCGAGGGTCAGGAGATTGCTTGCCGCACTCGCCGCCTAACCTGGCCTCCGCTTTTCTAGACCTCATTACAGCAGAAACCGTTGATCAGGAGGGCGAGGCCGAAGAGCTCAGAAGGCCATGCCTTTAACGGCGGGCCGGCTGCGTCTCTTTAGTTGGCGGCCCGACCTATTTTTTCACAGAAGACATAAATCTTCGTGACCCCCGCATTGAAATGTGAGGTGCCCGTCGTCGACTCTCGAAAGACCCTCTTCTTCCTCCACCTAATTTTCAGCCACGCTTGCTGCCGACCATGAAATTCTCAATCCTTGCGCTCCTCCCCGCCCTTATCTCCAGTATAACCGCGCTTCCCAAACCAGTGGGGACGCATGCGAAGCGGGATGCACCGAAGCTCTACCTCGCTGGTGATTCTACGATGGCGAAGAACGGCGGTGGAGCTGGCAGCGGCACTGAAGGTATATTCAACTTGTAGCGCAGGGGTTCGCCGACGTGTTTGACTGACCTCTTTCGCATTTCATAACAGGCTGGGGTCAGTACCTCGGGTACTCGCTCGACATCGAAGTCATTAACGACGCGATCGGAGGACGCTCCGCGCGCTCATTCACGAACGAGGGCCGGTTCCAGGCGATCATCGACGTCGTCGAGCCGGGCGACTTCGTCGTCATCGAGTTCGGGCACAACGACGGCGGGTCGCTGAGCACGACGGACAACGGGCGGACCGACTGCTTCGGGGACGGCGAGGAGACGTGCATCTCGCCCACGACGGGCGAGACCGTATACACGTTCGTCTTCTACGAGGTCGAAGCGGGCAAGGCGCTGCAGGCCAAGGGCGCGAACGTCATCATGAGCAGCCAGACGCCCAACAACCCCTGGGAGTCGGGCACCTTCGTGTACGAGCCGTCGCGGTTCGTTGGGTACGCGAAGAGGGCGGCGGACGCGATCGGGGCGAGCTACGTCGACCATGGGCAATACGTCGCGGACCGGTTCGCGGCCCTCGGCCTTACGGCCGTGGATGCATTCTACCCGAACGACCATACGCACACGAGTCCGGAGGGGGCTGACGTCGTCTCGGCGGCGTTCGTAAAGAGTGTGCTCTGCGCGAACGACGTGCTCGCGGCGCATGTCAAGAATACGACGAGCAGCGTGCCGGGATCGTGTGTTTGATTTGAGCGGTCTTTAGTCCCTTGCATGGCGGGAAAAAGTGGATGTGTACTTGTATTTTTTGCACATACTGCCAACAGTGGAACATATGTTTTGTTTCGTTTCAAAACATTGCACAGATTTTCAACGGGACGCAGGCAGATGGCGCGATAAATGCAGTTGCATGAGTAACAATCAGGGATTTCAATATCGATGGGCAACACAGATGACCGTGCAACAGAGAAAGAGTGTAGGCTGCGTAGAGCTAGAGGGTGCTCGAGTGAATTGGCTGCATGCACATGATGTAACATGCAATCGGAGTAACGTTACGCAAATCTCCGCTCTAATATTAGTGTTTCGCAAGCGGTGCAAACATTAATAAAAGATTTGCTCCGCTCATAACTCCATACTCCGAAGGTAGGGATGCGAGGAGATCAAAGTTTGTTAAACCGAGTTTCCTTCAGATTCTCTTCATAGTGAACCACCGCGATATCAACATTCACCATCGTCTACAGCCTCCCTCAGTTCGAGAACTTAATGCACAACGCACTACCCTGAGATCGCCCATGATAGCGCTTGCAAAGTTCGCCCGCAGGCATCCTCAACTTTATTGGGTCCTGATTGGGCTAGTATCTGGACTATCTCATCAACCTGCTGAGCGGCGGAGGCCAGCGGGCGGCCAGTGTGAGAGTAACATTCACCATATGTGAGTAGCTGTCCATTCAGTCACTGCGGTCTCTCTGGAGCTTCCTAGTTACTGTACCTAGTGCTTACTCATGCTATAGACCTTGTAGGGAAGCTGGGATCTGGAGTTCTGGTTGGAGGGATTACGCAAGTTG
The DNA here is from genome assembly GCA_022814645.1 of Ganoderma meredithae. Classification (NCBI taxonomy): domain Eukaryota; kingdom Fungi; phylum Basidiomycota; class Agaricomycetes; order Polyporales; family Polyporaceae; genus Ganoderma; species Ganoderma meredithae. The sequence continues at coordinate 98,829 of JAKLMY010000074.1, read as the reverse complement.
GATAACGTCGAAAAGGAACTACGGGCTCGCGTCTCCGTGGCGAACTTGGGGGATAAGTCAGAGGATACGTAAACACTTTGATCGACGGCCATCACAGCCACCCGTGCGCAGTCGCCAACCCCGGCTGTGGAGACTCGACAGTGCCCCATCAAACGCATTGCCACTCGTCATCCCAACTTGTTCACTGTCCACAATCATACAAGAACCTTCCGACGCCCTCTCCACCCAGACCACATCTATTCACCCCACCTTACTCAAGTTCAGACCTTTGCAGACACCGACTCAGCTCCAGCGTTTTAGCTGACCTCCCCTTGTCGCCTCTATGTCGTCCATGCATATGGCTACGTTCGACGAATCTATCGCCTGGTTGGACTCCATCCTAGAGGTTCAGGACGCTTGCAATGGTTTCCTCACAGCTGCGCTGCCATCTGAGCGTCTCCTATCGCCCCAGGGTCCCAGCTTTGGGAACCCTTCCCCACTTAGCGGGGACCAGCATAGCCCATACATTCCGACGCGGTCTGTCAATTCTCCGTCATCATCAGCCACTTCCCACTCGCAGTCGTCTTCAACTCAACCATCCGCCGCGGACTCATCTCTAGCTGGGCCTTGTTCGACTCCCGCGCCGACCGCCAAACCCCCTCGTCGTCGCATTCGGCCAAAGATCGCCCTTGACCCCAGTCAACCCCTCACCGCACGGGGAAAGCAACGTGCACGCGTCTACGTTGCTTGTGATCAGTGGTGCGTGAAGCAGGGTCGCAGTTCGACAACCCTTTCTACCGCCGCTGCTTCTGCGGCATACACGCTGACGTCGGTGACCTGGTATTCTTCAGCCGTATCCGCAAAACTCGTTGCGACGGCGCCAAGCCCGTGTGTTTCAACTGTAGCAAAAGACCCCCTGAAGGTGGCGAGTGCTCTTACGATTCTCAGCCCAAACGACGCGGTCAGGACAAGGCCCCCGGGACAAGGGTGCGTACCTCGACACACCATAAGTCGAAACGGAGGAAAACGTCGAGCGGAACGGATGATGACGATAGCAGCTCGGAAAGTTCAAGTTCCGGGGCGCCTAGCCCACCTTGTGCATCCACTTATGTGCAGCGGCAGCCCGACCCTCAACTCCACGCTACTTATGACAACTTTCCGGGACTTTCTTCTGATGGGGACGGGGTATGTTTGTGTTGATTTATTTGCGACACTGCATTTCAGCCTTATTTCTGTCATTCGTGTAGGAGTCGGACGAATACGACCCATTCCCCCTGGTCGATCTAGATGGTCCAAACGCGGAAACGGAGTATAGTCTCGGGCGATATGCGTTCGAGAAGGAACAGGTCATTCCGACGCGCCCTAGTCTTCAATTCACCCGCGATACCTGGTGGGACGCGCTCATCACCTTCTACTCGACCGATCTCGGCACGACCGATGCCATCTCTCTGTCCGCAGAACAACGATCGGACATGGTCGTACACATCATCTCGGATCTCCGAGTCTTGTTCTACTCGTCTATATACTGGGTCAGCTTCATCCACCTCCCTCGCTTCTTCGACAGACTCTTGAATCCGGCAAGTCGAGCAACAATGCAGCCCAGTTTTGTCATGAGCGCGCTGGCGATTGGCTTGTTCGCCCAGAGCTCGGAAGCAGAAAGGGGCGCTGCGGGTCGGGTCAAGGCCCTTAAACTTGTCGAGCTCGCGCACAGCTCTCTACAAGCAAGCATGGCATCAGGCTGGGTTGACGTGGAGCTTATCCAAGCGGCATGGGTGAGTACGCCGAACATGCGTGCAATCTCGCTCACAACTTCACGCGCTACCCGGCAGCTTATGGTGTACTTCGAACTCCAATCGCATCCGCAGAAGTCCGTTGAGAGGGGCCGTTCAGCAATGCTCCTCCTGGATTCTCTTATCCGCTTGTTCTCCTTGACGACGCTTGATTCTGACGTCAAGCGTGCTTACACCGTGAACCGGCCCACCATGGTCTCTCAGTATACTCCATCCTTGGTGGACGTGACCCCTATGTCTGCGACAAATAACATTGACATATTTGATAGCTTACGCCTAGGATTTCAGCCCAACCTACCACCGCCAACCGCCTCTCGCGTTCTCGTAGAGCCGCTGATTCCGGACAACGTAACTGTCGGTCCCACGACTACATCGTCACCCCCGGGTGGGTGCAATTGTGGCTCTCTTACGCTCGCAAAGACCTGGCCCGGTGTGAATGTCATCGCGCCGTCCTGGGCAGGAACGTTGGTTTGGCCAGAGAACCTGCCTGACGGGGAGTTCAAGAAGGAAGAGTGCCGCAGGCTTGTGTGGGCGAGCGTTATGATCACCGCGAGTATGAATGCGTATAGCTCCACGAACGACATTGTTGGCGACATCCAGAGGAACCAGCTGTGGATCAAGGATCCGGAGAACGTATGTACCGCCTTCCTATTGCCTGCGCTTGCCCGGTGGCTGACGCTGCCATGGCTACGGTCTTGCTGTTGCTGCCTGCGCTTGTTTCACACAGTTCGCTCTGCTGTTCCCGGCAGAGTCCCTCGCGCTGCATGGCGCGCCGGTCCAAGCGAACAATGTGTGGTCGTTGTACCTGCGCTCGATGCTGCTGATGGACAGTTGCGTGTGCAAGCGCGGCGACGTGCGCTCGTCCGACGGCGAGCGCGCGCAGTTTGCGATGCAGACATGGCTCGAGATCGACGCGCTGGAACACGCGCTCGGGCAGCACACGTGCGAGCTCGAGCGCACCTTCGGCTTCCAGGCGCGCGAGATGCTCTTCAGCGCGCGTATGTGTGTCTCGCACGAATTCCAGCGGTACATCCCGCGCATCACGACGTGGGTCTTGTCTTGTCTTTGTCGTGCAGGGAATCGGAGGAGGCTGACTGTGGGGGGTCTGGGCTGTAGGAACGGGAGCCTGCTCTTTTACAGGGATAAGGCGGAAGCATGGCGTGAGTCTCCTGCCATTCAGGCGCGGTGATCTTTTGTAGTCGCTCATATCCTTCGCGGCGAGCAGTGACGCACCGCATAGTCTTTTGCAATCGGCTCTGGCAGGATATGCAGCTCGGGGTCGACCCACCAATGCTTGACTTCCGCAAACCCCTGCTCATCTACTGGTTCATGTCGCACGTGATAAAGTGCGTGTTGATCTCGACAAGGCTATTTGCCGGTCCATCACCGACAGGGTACTTACACCGGGTTCCAGGGGACTGGTGCTGTGGGAGGCAGACCGCACGCTCACGGTGGCGCTCGAGACAGCGAAGACTTTCGCGGCGCGCGTGGAGTATCTCATGCTGTACTGGCCGAGCGAATGTGCGTCCAGTCGGTGTTCAGAGTGCTCGAACTGACTTTGAGTGTTTTGCGTCATTTCCTTCCCTAGCTCAACGGCGCGAGTGGGAAGGCCTCCGTATACAGCTCGTCCAGGCGTGTATGAAGAGTGGCGTACCCCTGCCCACCATCACTATTCCGCGGGCTATCCCGCGCATGAACGCAAAGAACTGAAGGGATCCCGAGGCCGCGATGGAACGTGTGCAGTATGCGTTGTTCCGTGTAACAATTCACCCATATAATGCGCTTCGTTGTCTACCTTTTTGCGGGGCGGCATGTCCGTTTGCCCGTCCCGTCGGACATACGGGAGGAGCTCTATTTCCGATCCCCGAGTCCCTCGTTTTGAGTGGACTGCCGTTATCTTTCAACATGCAGGCGCGTCTGCAAGGGGTACCACGTCTGGCCCCGGCGGCCATTGGGTAAATGTGATGACGCTTCTAGCGTTGCCGCGACTTCGAGGAAGTAGAAACCTTGATACTGGTTACACATTGTGCCAGGACGCGTTTCATCGAATCATCCTCTCGTGATACATGCGGTCTGTGGCTGAGGAAAGACGCTGGAGCGTCTCGAACACCGCGTAATGGAGCGGGGCGTGGATGGGTATAAGATGCTAGGATGGCCGGGATGGGGGTGGGCAGCTACCCTACTGGACTTTTCAGCTCGCAGGCGACCATGGATGACTCTTTCCAGCACTCTACGGCAGTTGCGTTGGATGCCATTTTCGAGGCTGTCACTCAGGAACGATGGTCGATGAGGTGCGTATACATGTACTCTTGTCATCCTCCTATTTTGACTCAATGATATGATGGCCAGTTTGAACATGGTGCGCATATCACATACGAGGCTCAGCAGCATTTGACGTTACCTGGTTTCATCTCCACTGGCAGCTTACCGAGCTTCAAACCAAGCTTCACCTGATCTCCAGTCTGCTACAGGAGACAGAGAACTCACGCAGCCGCATTAACGGGCTACCGCCCGAAATTCTTACCCTGATCTTCTCCTTCGCCTCGGAGCCGCTCTCTCCCCCAGGACATAGCTGGCCATCCTCGGCCAGGCAAACCTACGATCTCTTTCCTATCATCCAGGTGTGCCGACGCTGGCGCGAACTTGCTCTCGGCACGCCCTCGCTTTGGTCCACCCTGTGCGAGAACCCATCTGGCCATGTCGCCACGTCCTCTTTCCACGCTCGCACGCAACAAGCCGATTTGGCCGTGTACGTTGATCGGGCTCGCCCAACACCCGCGCTCATAGGGCTGCTTGATTCACCCTCCGTAGGACCGAGGATAACGGAGCTATATCTCCAAGACCTCAGTGCCTACTCTCCTAGCCACCTCGCAACAGAGCTCCTCGCTTTCCCTGCACCACGCCTCGAGCGCGTGTTCGTTCGCCGCCGGGTTCTACGGAACTCGCTAGGGGTCGAACTTGAAGAAGCAGCGGGCGCAGCGCCTGCGAAGGCGGCAATGGAGGTGTTCGCCGGCGTCGCGCCGAAACTGAAGAGCCTCGCGTTTCACGACATCCCGCTATTGCCTTTGAACTATTTCGAGCAATTGACGCACCTTCGGCTGTCGTTTGAGGCGTGCGCTATACACTGGACCCTCCTCGATCTCTTCCGTCTGTTATCGCAATGCCCTTCCCTGGAGGACGTGAACTTCCTTGGGCTCCCCACTTACCTACATTCAATTCAAGACCCGGTGACACAACATGTGTCGCTTTCGTGCTTGCGAAAGCTCGAGATTGGCGACTGTCGTGGTCAAGAACACACGGCGGCCCTCATGCGAACGATTCTCATGCAACTCACTCTCCCCGCCAATTGCGCCGTTCGCTTGTACGGCCTCGACGCACAGCGCCTCTCTCCCATCTCCGATCTTCACCTTCCCCTCAGCGAACAGCAGACCGTTCTGTCCATCGACGTCTCCTTCGTCGCTATCACTGTTGCACTATCAAACCCGAACACAGGAGGATCTGTATCCTTCGAACTCAACACCGCCGGAGCGACGAAGACGCTTCTCCAGCAGTCCATCGAGGCATTAGCCTCTGCCTGTGAGACCTCCGTCCTCAAAGTCATGATTTCAAGCCAGCGCGTTTGGCCAGCATGGTGCGATCCGCACCTGCTCCTGTCGTTCTTACCAAATGTGACAAGCGTGGTGCTGCGCGACACGCACCTCGTCGATCAATGTCTTGACGCACTGCGTCCATGTCCATCTGGAGGCCCCCAACCGGCTCGCGCGTTATGTCCCAATCTCGACGCTTTACACCTCCCTTCACCTCTGTCGGACTTGCTTCTTCAGAAGCTACGCTCTGTCGTTTCGGAGCGACAGCATTGTGGCTGTTGTGCGCCGCTTGCTGTCGTTGATTGCGGACACATTTGATGGACAATTTGCCACATCCCCATCCGTGCAGCTGTAGGGACCTAGAATTGCCATTTCGCACCATACTCCATTGTAGCTGACTGGAATCAGTCTTTGTAGATGGCTTTCATACGATTGTTCCACCTGCGCAGCGCCTGGCGGCAACTCAGTCGAGCCCCCGTGTGGCCAGGCAAGCTCAGCGGCCATCAACTGCACCGACGCATAAAGCCTAATGCGCGCACATCCCTCATAAACTGCCTTTGACTCCCTGTGAGAAGCTCCCCAGTGTCTTATTGTACGCTATGCTTGATGGTCCGTCGACTGGGGTCGTGGTTCCCTCGCTTAACCGCCTCGCCCTATGCGCGCTTGTTTCCTTTTGTCTTGCCACGCCGGTTCTGGCAGGCGAGTTCGATTCTCCTCATGCAGTATCAGCCTCCAGTACGTTACTTCCCGCCAAGAGAGGCTCCGAAGCTTCCCCAGGTGTCCGCCGTCGCCAGGCATGATGCACAAACACAATTGTCCGTCCGCGAAGTTCGGCGTGACATTGTCGCCCGCAGCGCGATATAAGTGTGCAGGCCGGCTGGACAGCGCATGTTTCCAAGGCCGGCCCCTTCCTCCACAGACCCATGCCTCACGATCGCCCGTTCACGACGCTCTTTCACCCTGACCAGGTGTTGACTGCAGAGCAGGCAGCGGATTGGGTTAGGGGTTTGATCTATTCTTATTCACAAAGTGCGTCTGCCGTATCCTCCTGCTTCATCCCCGAACCGGCTGACTAGGGAAAAGGCATCAGCGCTTTGTTCCATAACACACTTTCTGAGGAAGATCTCCCGGGCTATAGGGAGACGATGAGATCGCTGCTCGAACGTGCGGGCGCGCTCGAGCCGCATCTGTGCGGGATGTGTTTCTTCCTGCCTGACCAGCTCACCCGGGCCGTAGTCGCGATCGTACGTCCCTGCTCCTTGACACCCATATCTCCAGCAACTGTGCAATCCCCTCATCGCATGCTTCGTTCATTTTCTCAGACTGTGACTGCTTATTACCAGTCAGCGCTCCTCGATGCATTCATTGAAGATCCGACGGCTGAGGCTGACGTCGTCGTCGATGTGGAGACATTGGAAAGCATGACCCTCTACTTGCAGCGCGTTTCCACGTACGTCGATTCGCTTTGTAGCTGGCTTGCGTCCGAGCAGTACACGGTGCTGCAAGGCGTCGCTAGAAAGGCGGTGTCTGAGGTGCGCAATCACATCGCATCCACAGTCGGAAGCCCCAGCCGTCACGACATACCCTTCTACATCGCTCGGAGTCCTACGCCATCAAAAGCAAGGAGCAAGACTCCGGAAGTCCCCTTCGCGCGGCTTGAGTCGTTCCTGTGGAGTTTATCACTGGGCCCCTTCTCGGATGGAGCCTCCTCGCCGACACTCAGCGGGACAATAGATCTTCTCCTCGATTCTCCGGACGCGATCGTCGGCGCGTCGCCGGTCGCTGGGCCCTCCTCGCCTACAACCCCGACCCCGAGTCCCTTCGGCATGTCGCTCTCAGAACTGGTGCTCAACGCCCCGGAGTTCCGGGCTGAGCGACGACCATCACTCACATCCTCCGACACTACTTGCGTCGAGGAGCCTACAGTTGGCTCCCCTTCCCACCCCATGGCGAAAATATGCTCCTCACCCGAACAGAGCGGATGTTCGATCCCGTCCAAACCGCTATCTGACGCTCGTGAGTCCCAGGCCCTCCGTATGAACCTCAAGCGACGACGCAGGACCACGTCCACCTACGCGTCTTCATCCTCATCCTCCTTCCCTGATCCTGACCCCGACCCCGACACCGATCCCTCGACCTCATCCTCGTCCTTGCGCCCCCGCAAACGGCACAAACAGGTCAACTTGCGCACCTTCGCTCGCGTCCAGGACGTCGAGATGAACCAGCGTCCATACGTCGGGCGCGCGGTTCCCATTCGCCGCAAACCTAACGGGCGCAACATCTCCCCCCTGACCCTGCCGTCGCGCAATATCTCTATTTCCCCAGGCGCCTCCCAGACGTCTGCTGCGCTGCGTGCGCGGTCGCTTTCGCCCCTCGGGCTCGGGCTCGGACTCGGGCTCGGACTGGGGAGCGTACCGCCCCCCTCGCCATCTGAAAATGGGGTGCCGTCAGTCTGGCTTGCGTCGGGACCGTCGACATTGCTCGAGCCCCCCGTTTGGAGGTATGGGATAGACGGGAGCGAGGTAGGCGGGGGTTCGGAGCGCGACGAGTCCGACGGTGAGAGCTTTACCACTGCGGACGAGGGCTTGTACGCGGACGTGGAGATGGAGGGTGGGGACGAACGCGACGAGAGCGCGTCTTCGTCTCGAGAGGACGAGGCGCGCGCCGACACCGTCGAGGAGGACCTGGACAAGGATGAGGACGAGGACAATGCCAGGCCCAGCGCGCCCTCAAGACCATCGTCGCTGCCGCCGTCCGTGCCGGTCCTGTCGAGCAAGGCCAAGGGGAAGCGGCGCTGCTTCGCGAACATTTTCCGTACGTTCGTACACCTATTCGATGGACGCTAAGAGCGCCAAAGGACTTCTGTGGATCCGTTCGTCGCATTGCAATCACAAGATACCCCCTCACGCAGCAGGATAATAGTTCAACTTCGTGTATAATATTACGCGCGCATGACTTCACGACACGATGAGCAGTATGCCCTGTAGATAATATGCTGTTAGCGTACGACAGGCACCTTTCGATTCTCCCGGCACTCTTACGTAGTATGCCTATGCTGGACCCAACCCCATTATGCATATTCACCTTCTCTGTCGGATGTTCGAATTCCCTGCGTTGGGGTGTCTTCGGGAGTGGATCCGAGGCATCGATGCCTCGCGCAGCTTCTTGCCCGATGTTGGGATGCGATCGCGCGCGGTGAAGCTCGAAGCGACGGTGCAGGCAACCGAAGCGAAGAGAGCGCGAGCACGTTTTATCTGGTTAATCCCCGTGTCGGAGCGCGCTTCTGGCACCTTCGTTCGAAGGGCCTTGAGCAGCTTCGACGGCCGCGGACGCGAACTTGAAGGGGTCAGGGCACACGGACGGCGTGGAACAGTCTTCAACGCGCAGTTCTTCGCGAGATAATTGTGAGACGAGTGCTGCGAGCGGCGCGTCCGAACACCAAAATGAATTTCGTAGCCGCCGTCATATGGGTTCGAACCTGTGCGCTCTTCGGCACTCTAATGGGAGCCCCACTCCCACCGAGCCTTCCGGCCGCCCCAGGATGGTGGTAGACATCCCCAGTCCCCCTGAAGCAATGCATTACAAAGTTCTACTTTGCTGCTCCTACTTAGAGAAGCAAAGTAAAACTTCGAAAGGGATTGCAGAGGTGAGAGAAGGGGATGAGGATGCATGCCTTCATCTTCAGTGCCTTTTATGCACTACGCACAGGGTGAAAAAAATTTTCCTGTGCTTCTCTTACTGTCCATCAAAACAGTGTCTAGTCCACTTCCTATAGGGTCCTAGGTAGGGGAGTGAGGAAGCCTCCTTCTGTGACAGGAAAGGTTCCCACACTCTTCCTATACAGTTACTGGCTGTTTTATGGTTTGATCGGCCTTTCAGGCCTCTCAGGGTGTTGTTTCTTCGATATAGGGCCATCAAATGTCATGTATATTGCTGGTAGGAAGAGGAATGTGTAATTCCCTTTCCAAACAGTCCACAAAGCAGTCTTATAAAAGAACCCTCAGATTGAACCCCTATGCCTTCCAAAGTGACTCCACTTCATCCCTCTTCACCCCTCTCCATATCCATACTATCAAATATCCATTCCTGACCCGATATGGCAGACTATAGAGCCCTACCTCGCCGCGCGCTAGAGGGGGAAGCCAAGAACATCCGCGACGGTCAGTATCATTGCCGTATTTGGTAATCCATTGCACTGGCGCTTGCTGAGGCTGTCGGTTCGAACCCAGAGCTCTACGCTAATGGGTGCAGGTTGCCAACTCGCGCGGAAAAACTGTCTGCATTCGAAAAGATCGTAGCACAAGCCCCATGGTATTCATGGCACCGGCACCTCTCCTGGTGCTCTGGGAAGGAGCAACGTGCCCGCCGCCGAGCCTGCCAGGAGCCCGGTAAGAGCCGGCGCGTTCGCAGCGACTCGACGAGCGCTGTGGCTGCGCACACTCAGGTGCCGGCGGCGCTGCCGGACCTCCAGCGGGCAATGGGTACGTACTTTCGTGAACCTTTCCGTTACATGTTGTCATGTTCTTCCCATTACTGATTGGTATGTGAACGACCAAAGCGTACGCAGCCCCACGTCCCTGGTGGTGCTTCTACTACCCCCACTTCACGATGCTCGAGATGGCCGAATGGGCAGGCGAGGCATCCGTGTCAGTCGGGATAATGACCGAGGCCGTCCACCAGCTCGCTCTCCGTGCAGGCCTTTTGGTATGTTCCTCGGGTCGTTTTGCCGAGTTACCATTTCGCAGAACCTGAGATGCCGTTCGCATCACCAGTGATGATTCAGAAATATCAGACCGAGCGAGCAAGACACTCGAAACCTGTTGTATGGATCTCGCAGGAGTTGTTGTTGCAGTGTTTTCTATCCATTTGCGTCTTACTATGATGGACGACACTGTATAGGCTCAAGCTGGGCATTCAAAAAAGTTATCATTCAAGACGAGGATGCGATGATATAGATACAAGTGTTGAAACAATTCTGGAATGCAAAGGATTAGTTGTTTTGTGTGACATGCGGGCTAAAACCGTCCATCGTGAAAGTATCCTCTCTATGTCCTGCGTCAAAGTCGTCAAAAGAGAATTAGAAGTCATACGACATGACATCGCGGTACGCGGTCATGCTTCGTCCTGGTACCTCATCGTCGTACTCCGAGCGTTCATGGTACTCATCTTAAATGCGTGGCTCAGCACTGTTGAACGTAGGGTCGCAAGGCGACGAATTAAACTCACCACTAAGGTCCGCCTCGTCCTCGCGGTCGGACTCTTCCTCGTCGGGGTAGTCGTTCGTGTACCAGTCCTCCGCTAAGACTTCGCGTCAGACACACAACACCTGTATATCAATCCAATTAAAGACCCGCACCATTGGAATCTTCATCGTCTTCGTCTGAGTACTCTTCATCCGAACTATCCTCGCCCGAAAGGCCACTGAGCTCTGGGGGCAGACCCGTGCTACCAGGCACGTGCAACTTCAACATATGCTAGACGAAATAAATGGATGGACGTAAGATAGACGTACAGCTTAGCAATGTTGGACGAGGTTGGATCATAGAGCTCCTTGTCGGTAGCGGGGTGGTGATAGAACACATCATAGACGTAATCCTCATCCATCCCATCCGTATCCTTGCCTCCCTTCATCGACTTGGCCGGGGAAACTGGCGCGAGGTCGCTCACTATGTCCAACAGCGCAGATGAGAGGAGAGCGCATCGTTCGGGCGAAAGTGCCTCACCGTTGAGGTAGTCCTTGAGCAGCGGCAGAAACTTGTCGATCTCCGCGTCCATCTCGGTCGGGGCGGGTGGCTTCTTGCCGGCAGACGTCGACGGGACGGCCTCGTACATCTTGAATTGGGCCGCGCGCTTTGCGGCATCGAGTTCCTTCGTCGACCACACCTTCGGGCTGCGTTGGGTCAGCATCGTCGCCGTTCCATCATGAATGTGGGTGGAAACGTACGGTACATTGGCTGGTCGTCGGCGGGCATATGGATCCTCCGCAGGCTTGTCCTGCTGCACGATTGTGTACGTTCGACTAGGGGCCTGGGGAAGGGGCCGTTTCTGGGAGTGTGCGGGGACCGGTTGAACGGGTACCGAGCGTGGTGGTTGAGGCACGACGGAGGGTGGTGGAGTGGCTGGCACCGCTGGCATGGAAGGTTGTCGCGTTTTCTGTGCAGACTCGCGAGCGAGGTCCGCTAGGTGTTTCTTCGACGCGAATGGGGGTGGTTGGGTCGCAGAACGGGTGAGGATAGAGGAACGACGTACCTCGAGCTCCCTTTTCTGCTTTTCGTCGTTCCACTCGGCCTGCTCAACCGTTCCTGCATACTGGAAGACGTTGATGGCCGCTCTGTACTTCTTCTTGCTTGGAGCGGCATCAACCACTGGGGACACGATGATTGCGTGTGGTGAGGGATTGTGGCTGGTTGAATGAGCGGAGAGCAGACTGACCTAGGGCATCCAACGGCTCCTCGTTGCGCTTCCTCTTGATGCGCACGATAGCATAGGGCTGTTGTGGCTGTAAAGCTTGTGGAGGGTCGACATCCATCGGCGCAGGAAGTGGCGGTGTGGAGGAGGAAGTGCGACAGAGGCGGCTGGACCTCGCTGCTCTTCGCGACTCTGTGCGCTTACGCCTCCCCCGTGCTCGGCGAACGCGCGCGTGACCGCACCTCCTGGTTATAGGCTTATAGCACGCTCACGCTGGGCTGGGTCTGAATCGCTCTGACCCTCGTTCAGGTCAAGAGATCATCATCGTATCTGGCCCCGCGCGCGAGTCTTGCTTGACGTTTTGTTCATCGCCTTTCCGACCTCGACTCGACAAGACTCGTTCCGTCTCCTTTCGGGGTCTGTTTCTACGCAGCCTTCGACGCATAGGGTCGCGAACTCGCCCTCGCACACAGAGGAAGTTGTCGGATCCGCTACCTGTCAGATCCAGGCTTCGATGTTCGCGGCGTACTACGGACAGCCTCGGTGACTCCAAGTTCCTGATCCTGGAGTGTGTACAGAGCTGTCTTGGCAGGTACAGTTTGACGAAAAGGGGACCAGGTGAGCATACCCACTCGAACAGCAGGCATTTGCAGTGTGCGGGACGAGGACATCCGACTAGCGCCGGGGACAGGAAGGAAGATGTAAGTGATGCGTCTGCGTCTGTTTATGTCGTCGCTCAATTGTTCTTCCGCAGACTGTTGTAGCGAGCAATGCTGTATGTTCAACAACATTTTCCCAAATGACGAACATCCGAATTCTGTGCTGTGAAATGCGTCATTTGCCATCATTGTCGGACCGCGAGCAATTCCTCATCTTTTCACGGCAAGTATGAGCGAGGCATTATGACCGAGTCACGGGTGCGGCTTTCGTCCGCCCGGAACCTCCTAGAACTCCTGGCTACCGCAGAAACCGAGCGCAGCCAATGCATGATGCGGAAACCTTTGGTAACCTCAACAACGGCCGGCAACCACGTCATCCTCTGAATAGGTGGCATCTCTAAGGACATTCCGCCCCGCTGTGAGTCACTTTCTTGCTCTATGCTCTACAGGTAATTCCTTCTTGATAGGCGGCCCCTCCTCAGCGCAGCGCATTATATTTCCAGCTGCGCGGTCTGTCCAGCCGTGACTCACGCGCCTGGAAGCCAGCGAGCCTCCATCTCGTTGACGGCTGTTTCTGGCCGTGTTCAGTCTTGGCATTCAACGCTCAGCGCTCAGCTTATTTTCCAAACTGCGTCCAGCGCACTACAAAAGCCAGTTCGCACTCGACGATGGTCATCACTATCCCCACCGACGAATCACAGCCATGTCGTTGGGCATCTCGCGCCTCTCCAGCATCTTCCTACTCGTCGCCTGTGCCGTCGCATACACCTGGCCGAACCCCCAGCTCGATGAGCTCGAGAGCTTACTATACGACCAGCATGGCTTCAACGAGCGCGGCATCCTCGCAGGCGCACTTAGCCCTTGCAACGCGTTCAGTTTTGGCAGCACTGTGAACCGCTCGAACGCGGCAGATTGGATCCGGACGGTGCGCGACTCCTCGTTTCCTCTCGTTTGGTGCGTTCTTGGCGGCTGATATGGTTGGTTTGCAGGCCTACCACGATATGGCGACGCACAATGTGGAGAATGGTACGGGTGGTCTGGATGCATCGATCCAGTTTGAGCAGGACCGGCCGGAGGTAAGGAAAAGGGCGAGGCTCGTGGGGAGATTTTCAGCTAACATTGGGGTGTAGAATGCCGGTGATGGTTTCTTCAACTCCCTGAGGCACCTTCAACTGGGTATCAGCCGCTATGTCGGAGGTGAGTTCATAACTTGACCGCCGCCTTCTGACCGAAGCTCATGAACGACACAGTTGCGGATTTCATCGCCCTTGGGGCGAAGACTGCGGTCGAGCAATGGTGCGATCTCCTGGATCGTCGTGCATATCATACTGATATAACCCCATACAGCGGAGGCCCCCATCTCCCGTTCCGAGGTGGTCGTGTGGACGCTACGGAAGCAGGGGTTCCCGGCGTTCCTCAACCACAAGGCAGTCTTGACAGCCACACCGCGTCCTTTGCTCGTCAAGGGTTCAATCAGACCGAGATGATTACTCTCATCGCATGCGGGCACTCCTTCGGTGGTGTACAGAACAGCGCGTTCCCGCTGATCGTGCCGCTTCCAGATGGGGATAGCGATGTGTCCCAGACGTTTGATGGTACCCCGTTCACTTTTGATAATAATATGTATGTCTGTGTCATCCACTTGGTTGTGCCCGTTGACTAATGGTGTTGACAGCGCGACCGAGTACATTCACGGAACAACGAACAATCCACTAGTGGTGGGACACAATGACACCACAAACTCTGACGGGCGTATCTTTGGGAGCGACAGTAACACAACCATGAGCGGGTGCGCACGACTTGCGTTGTCTCTGTATGCCATTCGGGTTGACTAAAGATTACTTGAAAGGTTCGCCGCAGACCCTATTTCGTTCAGATCTGCGTGCCAGTCGCTGCTCACGCGTATGCTAGATACTGTTCCGAAGACCGTGCAGCTCACCGAGGTCATCGAACCACTCTCTGTCAAGCCCCAAGACATCGCACTCACCTACATGGGCGACGGCACCTTCCATCTCACCGGACAAGTCCGCGTACGTGCGTTGGCTCAGAGCAGCGGCCACCAGTACTCACGCGCACGGCCCTGCTATAACATAGTTCTGGAACACGGTCTACAGCGCCTCGCGCTCTATCACGCTCCTCTGGGCAGACCACGACGGGAAGACCGAGCCCGCATACAGCAGCGTCCTGAGCACTAACGAGCGCATGGCGGCAACCGCGCTCTATGACGGGACGTTCGACGCCCAGTGGTACAACGTCGGCCCGTTCTCGGACAACTTCACGGTCATCGACGCCGCCACTGGGATCTCGAAGTTCTGGTTCGAGGTCGACGAGGGCAACGGGAGAGCCGGGACGACGGAGGATCAGGGAGGCGTCGGGTTCGCCATGCAGGACGTGGTCATGGTGGCCAACTCCTCTTGCATCGTGGAGTCCACGAACACTGCCCGCATCCAAATCGCCGTAAGTCCGATCCCGTCGCGCTCATGATGTGAGGGTTGTAGGACTCCTGAGGCTGATGGACAATGGTGGGCGTGCAGGTCCGCGCAGACAAGACACCGTCGCGCGTGTACGTCGAGTACGATCTTTTCGCTGGGGACGCCGGTAGCGGCGGAACATGGATCACCGTAAATACGACCGATGCGCAAGTGGCGGCCACGCAGAAGAGGGACGGGGAGGCGTATGCGTTCTGGACGGCGGATCTGCCGTCGTCGGCGCTGGTACACTCGATTAACCAGCGGGTCAACGTCGCCGCGGACATCGATGGCTCAAAGCTCTCTACCTCGAGCTTTGCGCCGTTCGATGTCAGATTGTGGCCAAGTTGTTAAGAGTTAGGGGTGGAGCGTGAAGGCACTTACAGACTACGGACAATGGGTCTGATACTTTGATGGATTGACATGTAATGACCCACCATTGTCTTTTCTACTTGGGTACAAGGAAACTAGACGTAATGGACTTCGTTGGGGTCTTAAATGCTTGTCGGTGCTTTTACTAACTTCTCTGTCACTTGGTGGTACGGACTCGAATGAATGGACATACTCATAGTCATTGACTGTGCCTCCTTTGATTCGACGCTCACCCGTGCTTGCATGCTCGACGTCTTCCGGTATGGTGGCTTGAACAACGCCATTCGTACGACAATATACACCACATAATTACTGAACAAATAAGCACACAGGACGGAACACATGGAACATACGGGCTCATCATCCCAAGCGCAGTGGCGGAAGGTTAATTCGGTGACAATCAGGAATCTCACCGTCCGTTCTGCATCCTCTGGTACTGTATTCGCAAGTCAACAAGTTCCGCCCTCAGCCTCGTCATCTCGTTCTTCAAGTCCGCGCACTCCACCACCATTTGCGCCCTTATGTTCTCGGCGAACGCCTCCAAGTCCGTGCGCTGCTTCTGCATCATTTGCTCGAACATCGTTCCGAGCCTCTGCACGAGAGCGTCGTCGGCTAGTTCGAGGCGAAAAGGCAAAGCGATAAGCTGGGAAAGGATCCACGAAGCAAACAAAATCAAGCACTTACACCGCGATGTAGAATCGTCCTGGGACTGGGAGAAATCGATGGACATGAGCGTGTCCTCCTTGGCGAGCCGCTTCCCCTTGGACAACCGCAACGCGGGCGCTCCGCCCTGCGCGTCGCCGCCGAGGGGAATCTCAGCCTGAGTGGGGGTGGGCGGGTCCTGCGCCGGCTGAGTGAAGCCGGGCTCACCACCCTCATCCTCCGTCGAGTCGGTATCGGGCCACCTCTCGTAGCACTCCCCCGAGGCGACTGGCCCCGTGATGGCTAGCCTGTGTATATCCGTCTCCGCAGGGGAGTCGTAGCCGGAGACCTCCGAGGGCGGGTGAGACGGGCCCTGCCATCTGGGGTCTTGTGTGGGGTGGCGGTCGTAGTCGCGCCGGTCGCCGGCGGTCTCATCGGATTCAGGCGAGTCCAGGCGTCGCCTCCTGTGAACGCTGGTTGTGAGCATACGAGGTGTGGGAGGCGGAGGCGACAAGTTGCTCACTTCCGTGGCATCTTGTCTCCGTTTACGGGCGGGGGGACCAGAGGCAGCGGCAGCGGTGGAAGGACATGAACCACTGGGGGTTGGGGTTGGGAAGAATCGACTTCCATGACGGACTCGGTGCGGGTCAGTCGATTCCGAGGTTGGTCGGACATAGCAAAAGGCTGTAACGAAAGTTGTCAGTAGAGACTTGCTGGAATGTTGTGGGCGTGAAAAGTCGGTGACAGTCTCTCGAACTCGGTTTTTAAAGGGCCATCCGGGGCCATGACGATGCCAAAGCGGCCTGCAGGTGTAAAACGTTGACGATGGGCTTAACGCCTCAGCTTTTTGTCAGTTGTCTATAATAACGTTAGCCAGCCCCGGCCCCGCGGTCGAGGCGCCCCAGGAAAGATGAGGAGCAATTGAACAAAGCGCATGCACGTGTTGTACGACCATGCAAAAGCTCAAGCGTCTTCTTTGTGGACACTTTTCTCCTATTTGATCCGTCAGAAGGCTGAGAGCCCTTTTCTTGCTTGGATGAGGAGCCTGAGAAGGGGTGGCCTTCAGAAGCCTTCAAGCTTCAATCGCTGAGTGCAGGATATTCTGGACATGCTCAGCGCAGTCGGTTAATCTTTTATTCCTATTGCCACGTAACGCCTCTAGAGGGCAAAACGAAACGTCAGTGCTTGGCCACAAAGGAGACCTAAGTAATGATGATGGGCGGCCGTTGCTGGCATATCGGCGTTTTGGGTGGACCCGAACCTTTCACTTGTAACCAGTAGGCTGAGGCCTCCCTGAGGTGGCCATGGCCGCACCGCGAATACTCTTTTACGCGCCTGAGCCAAGCTTGCGATAATTGGCAAGTTCGTTCTTCGCCAGTGCCGCACGCTGGCGTTGTGTTGGAGTAGCGGTACTTGTGGACCCTCGTTTCAAGAGCTGGTCCGATTACTGGTCATCGTTATCGCCATGGGTCCATCCATAAGACGAGTATAGCATAGGGGCCTGAGCGAAGAGTCGGCCTCGACTCTTGGCCAAGACAGAGTTTGCATCATTGCCCACATTGCCACGCCTTGATCTCATCCTCCCACCGCAGCCACCCCAACGCCACAACCTCTCCCAAGGCTGACCGCTTCCTCGTACAGTACTTACCGACTCAAACACTGGACAAATGTCCGCCAAATGGTAACCCAGGGGGGACGTGGTGGTTTCAGATCTAGAGTCGGAGAAGAGACTGCAGAGTGTGCACGACGACAACAGGTGGGGCCTCAGCAACACCTCAATCTCGCGCTCATGCTTCGGCGGTTGCAATGGTGCGAGGCTGTCCCTGGACTGCTCCATTCAGGGGACTTTCACGATCGAAACTTGCCGCGCCGAGACAACAAATAAACAAGTCTTCATCAATTTTGCCATGCACGCCGTAGTCATGCGGCCCTGGCGATGCCTCTTGGAGTCGTCAGACGCCTTCCCTAGCCGAGGCCTCCTCCAGCTTCACCTTCTATCCACACCTCGTCGTGCTGCTCTGGCTTGCACCTCTTTGTGTCCCTGACGCTCGCCCTTTCTCAATTCTTGTGAGTTCTTGTTTCAGCGGGGCGCGTCTCCTTGTGGGGCTCATCGTCATCATACTCGCAGCGCAGCGACGTGGGAGGCGTCTCGTGGCTCTCTCACTTGGTAGCCAGTCTACTAGCACTCCTGCTATCATCTGCCCCTCGCTGGTTCTTTGGGTCGACTGGTTTTTCTGGCTTTCAGCGCCCAACTCACGACGCTACGTCCACGATGCCTCCCCTGGGAGAATGGCTCATCTACACCTTCCTTACCTTAACTCTCTCGACCCGCGCAGCCTATGGAGCAGCCAAGAGCAGCACCACATGTGCCAGCTCTCAGCTAGACTGGTATACGGATGCAGTAGGGGAGACGCCATGTGAGTGCCATTCCAATCTTCTTCGGCCTGGTTTCTCTGACCATCCCCCAGGCATCACCTATCAGCGTTTAAGGCAGATTTGCAACAGCGATTGTGAGTTATTATACTTCGAAGGCTATACCACCAATATAATCCACCCGCCGCACAAGATCAAGTGCAACAGTTCAATTCACTTACGCCCGGAGACGCATGTGATGACCAGCTTAGTAAGTGCCTTTTCTTGTGCGTGGATCGAGTTGTGGACCGACACCATTGGGCGACAGAGGACTGTTGTTGCAATTCGGTCTCGTTCGCACTCAGTATGCTGTGCATGAAGTACGTCTCTTCCGTCTCATATTCTATTTCGTTCTGTTCACTGGTGCCCCCGTAAGTTGTCAATACGACAGTGCGTCAGCCACAACTGGAATCGACGCCGGTGAGTGTTCGCAAACCACGGGAACCTGCAGTGAGATTGAGACTGGCATCCAGGCAATGGAGCATATCAGCTATACCTGGGGTCTTGCTTGAACAGAGCTGTAAACCAGACGTACGTGAACCTGCCTTTCGCTCGTGGTAGTGCTGAATGTCTGCTGCCAGGCTTCCGAATAACGTGCAGAGTGCAGTCTGCAACAAGGATATCAAGATCGATCGCAGCCTGTATGGTCTCTTCTGGAACACGGGTGCTTGGTGCGTGACAAACCAACTGTTTGCCGATCGAAACTAAGCGTAGGCCATGCTGCAGGTATTAGTAAGTTACTCTAGTCTTTCATGGACCTCTGTTCCTGATACCCTCCGTAGCAAGTATACGAAGGACACTATCACAGAAGATCTCGCCGCATCCAACAACAACACATTCACTCATTGTGCGTCGACCACCGTCAACACCACGACAACAAAGGCTGGTAGCGGCACAGCTACCTCGTCGACGAAAGCTCACTCTGCAACAACCCCAAGCTCTGCTCCGCAATCATCCGGTTCAAACACAGCCGTGATCGTGGGTGCTGCGGTTGGTGGCATATTCGGCGCGATCGCTCTGGTGCTAGTCGGATTCTGTTTCTGGCGTCAAAAGCGCAAGGGCCAAGGGACCAAGCCTCTCGACCTGTCTGGGGAGTACCAATGCAAGTCGGAAACCCAGCCAAGCCAGTTCGGCGCGATCACGCCTTTCTCAAGCACTCAAGGTGAGAGAAACTTCATGCGCATTGCATAGATGATAGTTAACCATGATCTTCGCAATACAAAGATCCCAGTTCGAGGTACGGCACAAACACTGGTGTTGACCCGGAGGACCCTGAATCAATTGCATTGCTTCCCAGGCGCGGTCCTGAATCAACCTTCGGTGCGAGCGAGAGCGAGGTGGGCATTGGCAGTCGAATTGCCAGCGGTAGCACACCGAGCACGACCGCGCTGGTTGGCCCAGGCGCTGCCAGCGTTATATCCGGGCGGCCGTCCAAGTTCTCCGGACGCGAAGAGTTCCCTCCGCAACCCACATATGGCTTCGACGAAGAGTTCGAGCGACACCAAGACGGCGGTCCTGCCACATTCCTGCACCGTTCGGGATCCGGGCGGCTGCCCCCCGCGTATTTGTCTTGGGACGAGGAGCCGAACGACATGTCGAGTGCGGCATCGATGTCGCAGTACCAGCCTCATAGGGTTGCTGGGTACGGGGCTTCTGTTGCTGTTGGGAGTCCGGAGCCTGTCGTATCCCCTCCACCACTGCCTGAACCACAGCAATACCCTCGTGACGTGAAGCGGCCCCTTCCGTCATGATGCTGGTGTTCAGGTCCGAACCTTCATTTTTCCCTTTGTCTTTTTCTGGTTCTTTGAGCGTACGTCGTGTGTAGTGCGCATTTCTTCTTCTCGGATCGTGCATTATACCCGTTCTCGTAACGTACCTATCGTCATAGCGGACTAGGCGTCCTCCAGGATAGAATATTTACTAGGCTAAACCTGTCCCACGGCGGTCGATGGAACGTTGATAAAGGCTTCTACTTCGCTAGCGGCGAAGGCTTCATGGCTTCCGGGCAACGTGTGGGACGCTCTTTGGGCAGCATGCTCCTTCAATTCGGTTCGGTCGGACATACAGGCTCAGGCATCCAGGCCTCAGGAATTACCGGCACCCTTCGTTCATACTTGCACCTTCCGAACTTGAACTTGGTCTCATGATCAATCATCGACACTACCGCAGCATATATGATACACGGGCAGGCTACATACATCTTGCCCTATCTTCACCCTCAGAAGTATTTGGCAGAGAGCTTCCAAAGTTGTCTCTTCGGCCGCCTCTTCCTCATGTGACCATACGTTCTTGAACCCATCCATACGTCGTAGGAGCGTGGCCTGCCTTCAAGCTCAAGACGCAACGTCCGGCGCAACCCTCACCGACCGCTCGCCATTAATCAAGGACAAATCTCCGGCTTCCATGCAGTTCTGGATGGAGAGAAGCGATAGCGCCAGCGTCTCGGGCTTGAGGCCGGGGGATGGTATATGAGGAGCACGCTCGCGGGCGATAGCTGCAGGCACCAGCCCCTCATATCTTCCATCAGCCCATCCACCGAGCCATTGAGCCATGCCAGCGCTCAGCCACGATATGCAGGTGGTTTGCATACATCTCGACCTCCGAACCATGCCTCCTTGAAGACGTGCTCATCTCCCCCGATCACGCCATCGCGAAGCAGGTCCACGACCGCTACCTCCCATATTTCACACACTATTAACTCGACACGACGCCGGAAGAGATGAAGCTGCGGAACAGCCCCTTCAACCTCGATGGCATCGGTGTGGTTTGGTACGTCTCGGCTCCGGTCGCATCACCCGTTCGATCCGCGCTCACAGCCTCCGCCCCGCCGCCCGTCCGCGGACCAGGTACACCCACGCGCGCGCGGCGTTCGGCGAGTGCGAAGGCCCGCGCCCTGTGACGTACAAGGTCCTGCGGCAGCCGACGACGGACCCGGTGTTCCAGTCGCTGTGCGCGGGGACGACGGCGCACTGCGTGTTCGCGCACATCCGCGCGGCGTCGGGCGCGACGGCGATCACGCACTACAACAACCACCCGTTCGCGTTCGGGCGGCTCGCGTTCATGCACGACGGGTCCGTCACGCAACTCGACGAGATCAAGCGCGCGCTCGCGCTCGAGCTCTCCGACGCCGCGCACGCGCGCGTCAAGGGCACGACGGACTCGGAGGCGCTCGCCGCGCTGTTCTTCACGTATCTGGAGCAACAACGCGGGCCCGAGGTGTGGGAGCAGGCGCACCCGCTCGCAGAGATGAAGACGTGCTTGGAGAGGGCGATCCGGCGCGTGCTGGAGCTGCAGAGGGCGGCGATGGCGGCTGTCGGGAAGACGCCAGACGCGTCGAGCTTGAACATCGCCATCACGGACGGGGAGCAGCTGCTCGCGATCCGGTTCAGAAATCACGAGAAGGAACACCCGCCGTCGCTGTACTTGTCGACGCGCGCGGGGATCAGCCTGAACAGGAAGTTCCCTGGGCACCCGGACAGGGCAGGCGCGGACAATGGGCTGAGGAACCTAAAGGCGGTGGAGGAGCACGGGGACCATGTCATCGTTGCGAGCGAGCCGACGACGTTCAAGGAGGAGGACTGGGAGCTCACCCCGAAGAACCAGTGCATTATGGTTGGGCGCGATATGGTGGTCAGGCGTGCTCCTGTTGAGGTTCCGTTCTAACGTGTGCTATGTCCGCGTACGACTGTACGGAGGGCGAAGTGGACTCTGAAAATGGATGCGTCATGTATCATCATGCATCCAGCATCACGACACAAAGCAGGATGTTTCTCGTACCTCAAAACTTTACGTGCTCCGAACTTAGTGAGCCATTTTTGAGCCACAGCTGCATCAAAGACTCACGAATGGGTTCGGATGGATGTGATGTCGGCGGCGCTCACCGCCTTGGAGGCGTGCCGCCGAAAGAATTTGGTCTTCCTCGCACTGGTTCCTGACATGGTGCCGCGGGCTGATGATACATCAGACAGAAACGAGGCTTATGCGATACAATCGCATCGGGATGGACTAGCAAACGTCCTGGCATGCGATTGCCACTTACACAAACTGGGTTGTGATAATGCATGGATGTCTATACTTACAGTAACCCCGGCAGCCTATTAGTTGATGGGGAAAAGGTGATCCCAACCTTGATGAGAAGAAAGAAGAGCGAGATTAGACGTGTCGTGACAGATGGAGATGATATCAGGGACGTGCACTCACGAGGAGTCGACATTCAGTGACTTTGTCATGGGGTGGCGGAGATCTCGGAATCCAGACATCCTGCGAGCGAGTCGACAGCAACTGTTGGCGCACCCGAACCGGGTGCCGGTATCCGTGAAACAGTTCAAGAAACCGAGCAGGGGCAGGCGGGGGGCACTGTAGACTGTGGCTGATCGTGATGCTGGTTGGGAGTTTTTCTGCGTGAGAGTCGGACTATTGATTATGAGGTCAACTTTCGACGTTCCTAGAAAGAGAGATGATGATGCACGTTGTGGCTTGGGTTGCGGTGCTACTGCTAAGGGAGTCTAGTGACAGTGACAGATCTATAAAGAAAGGAGTCTCGACGTCCGAATGAATGGGCGTAGAGGATGTGTCTGGGGGCATGCAACGCGGCGCCGGTGTAAGACCGCACAAGGTCGCCGGAAATCCATTCTATACTTGTGATGAGCTCTGGGTTTATGGAATCGCAGCATGTGTTCAGCTCTCGGAGATTTGGACGTGTGTTAAGCCCGTACTGGATGATCAACGGATGGGGATCGCCTGCTGGACGCGAATGGGAGGAGGATTCACGCTAGATTCACCCAGCGAGCGAACCTTGGTCGAATTGGTTGCCGCCAGACGGCGTGCTTGCATGGAAGGGACCCACATCCAGTGGTCCGCGTCCGCACAGCGGTCTCGAACGCTGGCTTGGCTTCTAAACCCGCGCGCAGGTGTGGACCGAGAATATACTTGGACTGGGAGGAAGGCGAGCAGGACGAGACAGGCACGCGGGTGGCCTTGTACTACGATGGTCGGCTCGGCAGTGGGGAAGCGCTCATGCGGGCGTCAGCGCGTGAACATATGGGTTGGTTTCCATGGCTGCGCCGGTTCTCCGTTGGGGGATTTTGTTGGGCCATTGTACGGCTGAGGTAGCCGCCTCGGCGTGTGTGCCAGCAGCATCGAAAGAGAGGGAGTCGGGGGCGGGGAGGCGAGGGAGAGAGCGGGGGCCGAGGGAAGTGATGATGATGGGGGAGGACAAACAAGAGCAAAGACGGCGGGGAGGGCGTCGGGGCTTGTTGCTCACTGCCTCGACTGCTCTCTCCCCCGTCCCCGTCTGTCTCGTACAAAACGCCAGAGATTGGGTGAGGCCTGCGGGCTGTCCGGCAATCGTCTTCACTTCCTCTCCCTCTGCCCTCCATAGCAGTCCCCACGCTCCTTGTTCCTCCTCCAGGCGCAAGACGGCCTCCATCTCCGCCCCGCCGTCCCGCTCTTCAGCACCTTCCTCCCCCCTCCGACCCTCCCCTGTCTTCTTGCGTACACCATGTATATCTCTAACGCCCTCCTCGCGTCTCTGCTCGCCGCCACTCTCCAGCTTTCTCAGGTCTCTGCCTCTCGCTCTTCGCTCCAATCGTCTCACGCCCGTCGTTCCCTCGCCTTCAAGAGGGATCACATCTCAGAGCTCCTCCAGCACCGCGACCTTCTCAGTGAGTATTCATTTCCCTCTTTTGAACCCCCCTCTCCTCCGTTCTCGCTTCCGCCACCCTCCTTCCGCTATCTGCCCTACCTCTCTTGCGACGTGTCCACAGAGCTCAGGACCCCTTGGCCTTACTGTCTTCGCTCTGCGGACAACTCGCCATTTGCTACGCATCGGCCGAGGGGGATTCCTCGTTCGACGCGTCTAGCCTATGCTTGCACTTGTCAAACCGCAGCAGTAGAATGTTGCTAACAGGACTGTGCTTGCATCCGAAATCCCTTCTGCTCCCTCCGTGCGTTGTGGCTACGGCAACATCGGGCATGTCCTCCTGGACGCTATTTTTTCGCTGTCCGGCGACCGTTTCGCCGCCGCTGTCCACGCGGTCACGACGCCCATGATGATCAACCTCCCGTTTTGATCTTTATGCGGCATGACATGTTCTCAGTTTGACATTTTGTTCTATGTCTTCCTTCCTTGCTATATCACTCCCCCAAGGGCCTGCACCCCGCATCAAGGTGCATAGACTGGATCCACTTTTTGGCGTTGGCGCAGACGGCGTCGACGTTGAACTGATCGCCGTGAGAGCGGCGAATTTTCCATTCTGGTTACGCTCGTGGGCGCTTGTGATGCTTTCCGCGATCACATTATTTTCAGCTCACCGCGAACCAAACGTCATGACCCCGTGTCTCATGCTCTAGACCGTCCTGCGACCCTCGGATGTGGTCAAAGCACGCGTTTGTGTGACTTGAGCTGATCACACCCGTGCTAATTTATGGAGCCTGGGGAAAGCAGGCCAGGCGAATGCAACCCTTTTCACGAAACACGCTTGTGTTGCTCTTTTGTGTGCCTTCGGGATTCTGACATTATTCTTATTCTCCAGGTGGTCTTGGCCAGACTCTTGGCGACCTTGGCGACGGTTTAGGTAGCGTAGTGGGCAACGCGGGCCAAGACCTCGGAAATGTTTTGGGAGGCACCACCTCATTGGTTCCAGCCAGTTCGACGACCACCTCAACGTCCGCGTCGGCGACATCTACAGATTCGTCGTCTCTTTCGTCAACTGACTCCGGAACTGCATCTGCAACTACAACAACTGCCAGCGCCTCCGACTCTGGATCTATCTCTGCAACGTCCACAGGTTCCGCATCCATAACTGATACCCAAACATCCGTTTCTCCCACAACGACGGCTTCGGCAACTTCAGCCTCATCGTCCGTTGACCCATTGTCGTCCTTCCTGTCGTCCATTTTGAACCCGTCGCCCACCGATTCGTCCACCACAGCGTCCGTCACCTCGTCCTCCACCGACTCTGTGACCGGTTCTGTCACTTCCACCGACACAGGATCGACAACTTCCACTGACTCAGGATCAACCACCGCGACTGATT
Source organism: Ganoderma meredithae (assembly GCA_022814645.1). Taxonomy (NCBI): domain Eukaryota; kingdom Fungi; phylum Basidiomycota; class Agaricomycetes; order Polyporales; family Polyporaceae; genus Ganoderma; species Ganoderma meredithae. The sequence continues at coordinate 73,475 of JAKLMY010000074.1, read as the reverse complement.
CAGGGACGGCTACTATCACTGGCACGGCCTCAAGCGATTCTCTTACGGCCACCAGCGATTCTGCTACGTCGACGCTCTCTGCGACTACCACGGCGGCTTCATCAACTTCGTCCACCCCCGGTGACCCTCTGAGTTCCATACTCTCGTCCATCCTCAACCCTCCGACTAGCACATCAACCGACAGCGCTTCGATCACTGCAACGTCTACGGAGACTTCCCAGTCAGGGACCATCACGACCACTGGGTCCGACTCTGCCACGCCCACCGCTTCCGAGTCTGTTACATCCCCGTCGGCGACGGATTCGGCAACCTCGTCGTTTAGCAGTGGTATTTTGCCTCCCATCACCTCTATTCTATCCAGTATCCTTTCCCCTAATGCATCGTCTACCTCGACGAGTAGCGAAACAATCACGTCAAGTGGCTCAACCAGCACTTCGGTTGGTCCGACGGATACTGGGAGTGCCACGATCACGAGTACCAGTACAAGTGAAACGTGAGTGTAGAATACCAACAGCACGTCTACATGGGAATCTCACCCACATATAAACGCAGGGCCACCATTACTTCTGTGTCAGGCAACGGCACCACCACCATTACCAGTGGAACTCAGACCATCTCCGGGAACGATACCATTACGTCGACTACCAGTGGAGACCAGACTATCACTGTCTCTGGGAACAGTACGACCTTTACCAGTGGCAACTTGACCTCCACGGCGACCGGAAACTCAACTTCCAGCGGCACCGTGATCAGTTTGCCGTCGATCACGTCGACGCTGACGTTCACGAGCGTCACCACCTCGTTCTCGCTTACGTCCACTCCGTCGGTCAACTCGCAGTTCACGTTCGTCACCGAGACTTCCCTCGCGGTTGCATCGACCCCGAGCACGTCGACCATCCCGTCGTCGGTGACGGATCCTGATCAGCCAACAACTACCCTCGTGATCTCCTCGCCGGATTCTGCTGCGCCTACCCAGCCTGCGCTTCCGTCCGATTTGCCGAACCAGATCTTCCCAGTCGTTGGTTCCCATCCTGATGATCCCGATCTCTCTGGCTTCTCGTTGATTTCGCTGCTGTTCGACACCGGGCTGAACTGGGACTTTGTCGTCCACAACTCGAATTCATCGTCGCAGATCTTCGCGTGGATGTCGCCCATCCTGCAGGCTTCTCTCAGTCTGACCGGTAAGTTATATCCCTGATGTCACAATGGGTAGTTTTGTTCACACAGTAATATGTAGCGGACCAAGTTAAAACGTACCAGCTTCACGTGTACATCCCCAACGACTACTCGGGCCCGAACGACATTAGCCTCCTGCAAACTGAGTTCCTTGCCTGGATCCCGAAGGACTCTGTGGACACGCTGGCACAGCAGCTCAAGGTCACGTCCTCGGCGTTCTACACTGCGCTTGGGTCGCCATACAGCGAACTCGCCTCGCACGTTGTATCGAGTTTCCCCGTCGAGAACTCGAACGGCAGCGATGGCTCCGGCTCCGCAAGCACAGGGGACGGCACGTCAGTCGGCGCAAGCTCGTCGTCCAAGACTCGCGAGAATGCGATCATTGGTGTTGTCACGTCGCTAGGCGCGATCACGCTCCTGATCCTCGCCTTCCTCATCTACCGCGCCATCAAGCAGCGCCGCGAGCTCGCGCACCGCCGCCTCTCGGACCCTCACCAGAACGAGTTCGTCGGAGCGCCGCCTGATGACCACGAATTCGACCGCGACTCGGTCGGTGGCCAGCGCAGGCGGTCGTTCTACTACGCCGCAGACTCCCTGCGGACATTCGCGGAACAGAGCGCACCCGCAGGGGCAGCGGAGGACCCGTTCAACCCCGGCATGCGTGAGCGGCGACCTGTGATCGGGACGCCGATCTTGCGCGACAACACGATGAACTGGTAGCCGTCCCTCGGTGGTCGGTGGTGGTGGGCAGTAGGCGGTGGACGTAGTGACTGGTGCGAGGTGGACGGCGGGGGGCGGGGGGCGGGCAGAGTGCAGGACACGGACCGCGACCACCAACTTTGCTTTCCTTGTAGATGGCGGCGCGCCCTGGCCCCTTCTTCTTTTTCACCTTCCCACCAGCCCAGCAACGGACGCGCTTGCCTGGGGGACTTCGGATGTAAAATGATGATACCAGGTTAGACTGCTCCGGCTCTTTTCGCCCTCCCCCCCCCTCCCTTCCTTCTCGCTACTTACGGTTCTGCCCTTTCTTCCCGCGTACTCCTCGGCCGTGCCGTGCTGTGACTGTGTTTGTGCTTGTTTCTGTGCTAGTGTCTTCAATGCTTGTTGCTTGGCTTGTTGGGCTTCTCTTCGCGCGTATGGGTGGCACGCGGGTGGGCAGGCGAGTTGTGTCGTTGTCAGAGCACGGGGTGCGCGCGTGCGCGTGCGACGCGGCTTGGCCACGCCCGTCCATCGTGCGCTCCGCAGCCCGCAGTCCTCGTTACGCTCTTGTCACGACGTCCACGACCCTTCTCGCCCTCCGCTCCTTCCGCGAAAACCTTTCTTCCTTGTTCTCTTTCGTGTCATACCCGTGATCACTTGGAGTGCACGTCGTACGTAACTCTCATACACTACTGGCTGGCTTTTGAATATTTATCAACGCAGCTGTTGTCATGCCCACTCCTCTCGGATCCCATAGTATACCCCTCTGATTTGGGGGGTCCGCGGATATGTGTGTGTTTGTGCAATGACCGCATTTGTAGCCTTTCTTGGTACCTTCCTTGGGTGTATCTTTCTAACACTTTGACTTCTTATTGCTCTCTCATTACACTACGTGCTTGTCTTTTGGCTCTTTCCGAGTGGCCTTGGGACAGGCGTGTTAGCTTTATACGTACCTACTCCTTTCTCGTCCGCGCTGGTTGCCAGACACATACACCCAAGTTCTGTTCTGATCCTTGCGGGTTGGGATCGTTGATTCTAATTGTCTCGTTGAAAAGTTATTCTTATTCTCCTGTTTGTCCGTAGAGTTTGGTCCGTCTGTTTCATTCATGATGTCGAGTAACCTGAACTATGCAATTTTGTATGCCATTGACAAGACTGGTCCGATCAAACCCAACACAAGTGCATATATGGAAGGGCGCGCCGGCTGTGGAGCTGTTGTGGATAGTACCCCGAGCGTTACGACGCGTTCACTCTCAACTCCCCTTGGAACCGACGGACAACAGGCACGAGCCCCCCTTCGTCCACGACGAAGCCGAGCGCGAGCGCGTACGCGTTGTCGAAGCGTGACGGCCACGAGGAGACGACGCGGCGGTTCTCCGGATCGTCCTCGAAGCGGATAAGCGCGACGGCGTCCTTCCCCGCCACGGCCTCGAGCGCGGCGATTTCCTCCCGCACGCTCACGGTGAAGCCCGGAAGGCAGACGACGCGCGTGTGCGCGCGGAAGGCCGCCGCGGGGACGCGGCGCGCGATGACCAGGTTCTGGAGCGTCACTTCGGGGCTGGCGATCCAGACGGCGAGGTCGAGCTCCGGCGAGGTGAGGGAATTGCCGATTGGGCAGGTGGCTGGCAGTCCTTGGAGGGGCTCACGGATGATACCTTGAGGTGGGAGAGGGGGGGAGGCGTCAGTACGCCGGCTCGGAAAGGAAGAGGTGGTGCGTACCGGAGATGAAGGCGGACGTGGCTGCGCTTGGTGGGCCCGGACGGACGGTCACGGTTGGTAGGCGGAGGATGCGGCCGTCGACGAAGCCGCGGCGGGTGTACTCGTTCACGAACAGTTCCGAGACGAGCTTGCCTGTCCCGTATGCGCCTTCTGGCGTGGCGATCGTGTCGGGTTGGATGACTTCAGGCTGGGAAACAAAGTGCGCGATTAGTGGCTGCAAGCGTGTTGAAGCGGGAAACGCTGCGCACGAGAGGGCCGCCATAGACGGCGAGGGACGAGGTGAAGATGAACTTGATGAGGGACCCTTGGGCCTTCCCATGGTCCCGTGCGGCGTTCAGCACGTTCCGTACCGAGTCTACGTTCACCTGAAAACCTGGAAGATCGGTCTCCAGACAGCATGGCCAAAGTGTTTGGTAGGATGACCTTGATTCCGAGATCAAAGTTGTCCTCGGACCCCCGCGACATGATACCGTGCATGCAGTACACCGCATCGTAGAGACCGTATCTGACGTCGAAGAGGGCATTGGCCTGAGCTGGGTCCGTCAAGTCCGCCTGTATTGTTATAGCGCTCGAGTTTGGCGGTAACTTGGGTTCGATCACGTCGACGAGGATGAGCTGCACGTCCGACAGCTCGCGATCTTCATTGATCGCACTGGCGAGCTTACAACAAGAATATAAGAACGTGAGCACACGCGAGATGGGCTGGTTGGCAAGAACGTACTGACCCTTACTCCAAGGAACCCGCTTGCCCCCGTGATCAAGATGACCTTCTTCACCATGCTGAAGGTGCCGTGCTAGCTTTGGCGACCAGGCCAGGACGAGAATCATGATATATGGTGGGTGTGCAGACAGGAAAGCGGCATGTCGCCTGCCGCTGCGTCATCATGGGAGAGGTCCCGTGGACAAGAATAGAGCCCAGGCCGAAATGGGCGGGCGGTCTGACGATTTAATTCTCCCTGTAGTTCTCCATCCCATGCACTGTCTCGGCCCCACGAGCCGCAACTGTGGGCTCCCAGCTACCGCCGTGTGTAGTAGATGTAACAGGATAGGCTGAGCGTTGGATGCTTTGGACCTGCATCCATATTGCATGACAAACCCTCTCTACCAGCTCGAGACACAGGTAAGCCAATTATCCACCACGAGTGCCACTTCATGCCTTCTCCGAGGAGCCAAACAAGTCAAAGAATCGCACACAGACGTCCTCGAACACCTTCGTCGCGTCGTCGACTGCCTCTGGGAACGTCTTTGTTTGCAGTCCTTCAGCAAGCTTCTTCGCATAGGGGTCCCTCCCCCAACTATTGATGTTGATCTATTGGCAACATGCGGGCATAAGGAAGCGTCTAGTGTTAAGATGCAGTATCTGACCTTCGATATGCCATTCACGATGCACTCTCTGAACAGTTCGTCCGGCAGTTCATCCGTACCGTGCAGACAAAGCGGGATCGTCCCCTTGAACGTGCTCTGGAGGTCCCTCAAGCTATCGGAAAATTAGGTGATTGAAAAAAGACAAATGATTCCGCACATATACTGACATGTCTTGCCTAAACTTGGGCCCATTTATATACGATCCATGCAAGTTCCCGATGCTCGGCGCGAGTATCAGGGCTCCAGTGCTATTTCGAGCCGCAGGTCAACTAGCTGTCCATCCACAAGGGGATAAATAAGTGCACCCACCCCTCCATGAATGCGCGTGCACCCTCAGGCTTGGTGAGCTTCGCGTCGGAAATCATACGCAGACCAGCCTCGCCGCCCTCGAGGCGTCCCAACTCTACCTCGACTGCGACACCGAGTTTCTCTGCGCGTTCGACGTATGGCCGCGCAAGCGCGATGTTCTCTTCGTCTGTCTGTGCGCACGTCAATGTGTATCTTGGACAGGTTATATGCGTAGGCTAACCTCTGCGTGGCTAGCATCGACCATGATGCTGTCGAAGGCAATGCCTTGCTCCGCGAGGGACAGGGCAAGCTCGAGGTGTTCGGGATCGGTCGCATGGTCGAGGTGGACGGCGATGGGGACAGAGGCTTGATGGGCTCTGTAGTTGACGTCGGTCCAGCCGTCCAAGAACCGCTGGCAGATATCGGTCCATGGGGCGTACTCACGCATTGAGACAGAACTGCAGCCAAGGACCCTTGCCGAAGGCGAGGGTGACCGGGAACATCTGGATGATGGCCGGGCTGCGACATCGCTCAGCCGCGTGGACGAGGGCGATTACGCAGTTCGCGTCGTAGCTGGTTGGTTGCCGCACACATAAGGCGATGAGCAAGGGGGGCAGAAAGAAGCAGGGCTGAGGATGCGTACCAGGTCTGGGCCAGAATTCCGTATCCCTCGTCCTCCGCTTTGCGGAGGATCGCGAGAGTGCGGTTGCCTGTAAGCGGCATCGTGGAAGGGTGCGAAGGAAGGGAGGGTCGGTCGATGTATGCAGCTTCGGGTTGGGATCGTATTCAGGCTTGGGAAAGCGGAGTGGGGTCCGCACGCTTCGAGTTGGGCACCTGACATTCACCAGACTGGGAGGGCTTGGGAGACTGACGTAGCCCGAGTTCTGGTCCAATGGAGCATGCTGCGGAATGAGGGCAGACGAGGGGAGAAGCAAAGCGTAGGATGGCCAGTGACGAGAGCCAACGCGCGGACCCGACCTGCAGACTCAAGGAATCAACAGGCGGCGAGCCTTGCCGCGCTCTTCCATGCGGGGACGAAGCGACCAAGCTGCTTGCGGCCCGGACGGCGGCCCGAGAGGAGCCTCAATTCAACAGCCAGGCACACAGCCAAGGTGGCAGCTTCAGTTGACACACCTCTGCTGAAGACAACGTTCAAGTAACACTGGAGCAACGTACCACCGTAGAAGGCCGATGCTCGGGGGTTGGGCTAGCCGTGGCCCATCTCAGTCTCCTCCGACTGCACAAGCCACTCGGTAGGTCTGAATGTACGTGATAGATGCAGTTGCCCCCCTTCTCGAAAGGCGAGGAAGTCAGCACTAGTCAGCCTTGCGCTAGCCATGCCCAGCAGCCAGCAGCCCATGTGATGGCTTGCACAGCGGGCACTCCATTCCGAGTTTTTCGCTCCGGATACCGCTTCTACATCTGGGGACATCTGAGCCTTGTCCGAGTCTATGTTACTCACGAGCCCATCATCTTACAACCTCCCTTACCCTTGATTGCTTGTTTGCACAGTCGATTGGAGCGCCATATAAACCAGTGGGCTGCTTCAAGTTCACTCACAGTCCACAGAACCCTCAATCACCATCCCTAGCCTTCTCACAGAACGCCCACCTGAATCGCCAACTTGACATCCATGACATATATTGCAAAGCTCCCCGCATTTGCCATCATAACCCTGGCCGAAACAGTATCCCTCAAGTCGCCACAGCCGCTCCCGGACTCCGACGACCGAGCCAAGTACGGCAGCGAGGACTTCATCACTCGCAGCAAGGGTTGGTACACCAGAATATGTTTGGTGAGTTCTTCTCTCCTCGTCTACGCCTACCTGTTTTCTCCCTCCCTTCCCTTGCCCAAGCGATAAGTAGACCGCGTGCGTGAGTCGATACTCACGGATGCCGACAGGGCCCCAGCTACGTGCTGCACATAGCCGAAGTGGCCGCGATCCTCGCACGAGCGTACCCCGCCCATCGGCTCTCCGCGCCCGTCCTCGCCCGTCTCTTCCCAGACCCAGCCCGCGCCAGCGCCCTGAGGCTCTCCACCCCGTTCATCGTCGGCGGCCTCCTGCTCGTCGCAGGGACGTGGATCCGGAAGAGGTGCTACGAGACGCTCGGCAAGTTCTTCACATTCCAGCTCGCGCTCTTCAAGGAGCACAAACTCGTCACCTGGGGCCCGTACGGCATCGTTCGCCACCCCTCGTACTCGGGGCTCCTCCTTGGCATCGCGGGGATTGCGACGGTCGGCCTGGGCCCGGGGTCGTACTTGTACGAAAGTGGAATGCTGGCCAATCCCTGGGTCGCCAGTCCTGCGGCCGCGTGGGCATTGTGGTGGGCCAGCGTTGCGGGTGGGGTTGTGAGGAGGGTGTCGACGGAGGACGAGGTGTTGAGGAACCGGTTCGGGCAAGAGTGGGAGGAGTGGGCGAAGAGAACGCCGTACAAGCTCGTTCCATATGTGTACTGAATTATTGTGGTGTGTGGCATCTGAAGATTCGTTCCCGGACCTGCAAGGAAAGACGACAAAAGGCTGGTAATTGGAGTCAGTACTACAATGAAACGCTTCAGTACGTGCCGTATGGCCGCTGGTACTGATTCACATTGCCGCTGGCCAGGAGCAATGAGCGCCTAAAACTCGCAGACGGGCGTTTACCCGACGTTGCCACTGACGACCTGCGTCCGTATCCGAGTTTTGACGCGGCGACCAGCGAATATTCCAAGGTAGGTCACTCAGATTGGGCTTTACAACATATATCCCTGACAGGTGAGCACTCTTGTCTCTGCTTTTGTCCAGCTTTTGATATCGAGCCACAGGGTTAAACGTTATGGCACACCCTATAGGCTTAGTACCCGATCTAACGGTCCAAGTGGAGGCTCATGCTCACTTTCGGCTCAAACAGGGTCCCCCTAAATTTATTTGTACCGTCTCCTTGTAGATGGTACACGCTTCACTGTCTCGCTCTACGTCGCGATGTTCACCAAGGGCGCCTGTCCTTCTAACTGTTCAACGCTGGGCATCTCATCATGACCGCATCCACCATCCGACCCTCGTGGCGTTCAGCGCCGTCGTGCGCGGCATCGGGACATTCGTGCTCTGGGGTCTAGCTGACGCCACAATTTACCTGTACTTCTTCGCCATCGTCTTCGGAAGCCTGGTGCGTATTGTCACCTCCACACTATCGGGCCCTTGTCGAGTGCTCACCTCCATCACCAGAGCGGTGGCTTCTCGTCTACGTGGACGAACGCGTCGTACGAGTGCTCCGAATACTCGCCGCAATACGCCGGGATCGTGTTCTATGGGCTCTCGCTCGCCCGCAGCGTGTCTGCGATCATTGGCCCGATCATCTCCGGACTGTTGCTGGAGCGGGGACCGGGTTCTCGTTCGGCGGCCGCTTTGACAAGTTCGGGTACGGGGCGGTGGAGATCTTTGTCGGCTCGTGCGCGTTGGCGACGGGGGCCAGCAGCGTCGCGGTCGCGTTTTCCAGGCGACGCATCACGACGACACAAGTGGTGTACACCGCCGACTTGGAAAAACCTTGAGAAGAGGTCAGACCAGAGAGCTTAGAATAACATTAGAGGTTTTGTCAATTTGATGCCCGGATCGCATCATTTGAACATCAGATACGAGATTTAAATAATCGTTTTTGGATGGCCTGACCTGATTTTAAGATATTGACAGACCTCGTCACTCACTCAGGCGCTGGGGATACCAAGGCGCACGGGTTGGATTTCTGGATTATCGCTTGTTCATTACCACCAGCGACATCAAACTAAATAGTATAATCAGAGATACACAATATATTCCATACATACTTGACAAGACCGTACCGTACACAGATCCGGGCTACATGCAGTACAGGTAGCAACAGCGTGACTACATCGAGACGCAGTCCGGAGGGGGACAAGAAATATACGGGATTCTAATGCACATTGAACGTCACAAACACAGGGAAAGATAAATGCACCGCACCGCAGGATACCCGCGGAGTGGAAGGGCGAGCATAGGGTGGTGGACGTGAGTGATGAAAAAGCCCCCAAGTGAGATGCCAGCAAGAACAGCATCAGCACCAGAAGACCAGTCACGGTAGAAACCGAGGCAGCCGGTGGTAGGGGGCAGAAGGCCAGAGAGATGGAGCAGGGCACCCCGGTGCAGACACGTTACGGCGTCCCAGCGACAGAGCTCACAGCAAAGACAACTAGCACTTAGGACAGCATAAGAGCCGCAGACCAAGAGACGCCAGGAGATGCACAGGGGAGTCCGGGGCTTGAGGAAGGTAACCAAAGTAAAGTTGATGGCCCCGTGGTCCACACTTGAAGGACATGGCTTGAACGCAGACAAGGACGAGAGTGCCAGCGAATATCGCAAAGTCAGTGCCGTGGCTTGGCTTTGTTTGTTCGCTGCTCGGCTCTGCTCGGTAACTGCGAAACACCCACGGCGCAGGACCTTGGAGAGAGGCTGGTTGGCAAGACGCTATCGGCAGCTCGCTTGAATGATCAAAATTACATTTTGGGGTGGGAAAGGTACATGCAGCATCAAATTAGAGCTCGATTTGATGTCGCACCAGAATCTCTTTCTAAGGTTATGCGGAAAACCTTCCGGGGAGGAATCTTTGGGTTGGCGGTGTACAAAGTCAGTTACCGGAATGCGTCCTGGGAACCCCGTGCAGACAGCATACATGCAGCAAGTTAAATTTGACCACTGTAATTTCCCTCCAACACGTACTGGTTCAAAAGTGCGACTTACCTACACAGAGTAGTGGTCTTTACGTAGTGACAGGTGACTGCTGAGATCCAAAAGTGATGTCCGGCTACGGTTTGCAGACCCAGAGACGCAACGTTACAGGCTGTACAGCAGATATGGACCATGATCGGCAACATCGCAGAGAAGGAGAGATCGTTGCTGTAAGTACAGGTGAACGTAAACAAGAATAACACAGATCCAGCCCGAGCCAACGTCCAAGTGGTCTAGGTCAGTACCTTCCCTGCCCCTGGCTCTTGGTCGTCTGCAGCCGCAGTGGCACGAGCGGTAGCTCGGGGTCAGGCGTGTCGTCCGTCGGCTCCTGTACGCGCGAGTCGTCTCGTGAGTGTCGACCCATCTCGTCTGCGTTCGCAGGTGTCCTGCCGCGGATGATCTCATATGTCCCAGGACCTGGGCCAGGGGTCGGGCCGCGGACCATGGCATCGGGCGAGAAGACAAGCCGCCGGTGGTCGGAAGGGTAGACGCCGAGCGTGCTGACGGGGCTCGTTACGCTGTAATCTGTGGAAGAGCAGAAGAGCGTCAGTGGGGTGGCTGGAGGAGGCATCGAGATTGGAGGCGGTCGTACCGCGGGTGACGGGACTGTTCGAACCCATCTGTGGATGGGCGGTGGTCCAGCGGTAGGGTCTGGATGCGCGCATTTGGTCGGCTCGTTGTCGTCGTCGACGGACCAACCACAAGGCGAGACCACCGAAGACGATGACAACGAGGATAGAGACAACGATGCCTGCGACGGTGCCGCCGTTCGGGGCTTTGTTTGAGACCGCTGCCACAGCGGTGGCTGTGGAGTCGCCAGTGGATAATGTTGAAGATGTCGCGGTCTGCCCAACTCTCTGTTTGTGCACTGGTGTGTATCCGAAGGAGGGGGAACTCACCTGCGACGTGTGTGTTGATGAAGTCTGATTCGCACAATGAGTGAATGTGTTGTTGCTGTAGGCGGCATGCTCCTTGCCTGCGTTCTCCTTCGACCATACACTGTAGATCAAGTTATGAGCGTGCGCATCAACAGAGTGTCTGCTTGTCCGTGTGCTTACTAGTACCTGTGTGATACAAGGATGAGGGACAAGGCACGACGTGGCAGAGTGAAAACGTACCAGGAACCGTCAGCCCAATGAGAGTACAGAAAGTTGTCCAACCGTAAGTCAAGATTGCAGACAGCTTGTTGAACATCTTGAGGTAATCTGGTCGGAACCCGTGAGCTACCAGGCCTAAGGAAGGCTTCTGACACAAAATATGCTCACGAGTCTATGTGCAGAGTGCTGCAAGTACTCAAATACTTCTCGAATGTCCCAGCAGCTACGTCGATTTTGAAAAGGGGACTTGAGGGACTGGCAAAGAAAAACAGTGGAGCTCAACGCACCTGCATCAATACCCGCAACAGCTCCATCCGATGCGTCGGCCTGACAACTGTTGAAGTCCATGTGAGCTCATATATGGTCGAACGTTGGCACCACAAGGGGAATGTACTTGAGGCAGAGCATGCTGAGTTGGAATGCAACGGTGTTACAGCAACAGTCGGCTGCGTACAGTCAACTCAAAACTGAAGCGTGTTAGAATTTGGACGAAGACTCACAGACTTGGTCACCGCACGTGTCTCCGGGGGGTGTTGGGGACATGGAAGGGACTTGATCTAAAGACAGAATCAGGTCGCCATATTGACGAGAAAGTATCGAGGGATGCTCACAGTCGATGTTGCATATTTGCCGGAGCCGCTGGTATGTCGCGCCTGAGCAAGAGGATGGAATTAGCAGAGCAGAAGAGAGTTTGGATGGAAAGGTAACTTGAAGCGTACAAGGGGTCTCGCCGACAACGCTTGTGTACCAGTCTAACTGCCCAGATGCGCAGGTCGTGTTCCCAGCCGAAGAAAAGTCGACGAGAAGCGAAAGAACGAGAGTGATTGCAGCTGGTGCTCCCGACCAAGCCATGCTAGTAGCTAGACAGAAGGAGAGGCGGTCAGGTCGGGTTACAGCTAGGTGTGACTGGTATAAGGACCAAGCGAAACCTCGGATGGATGCCGTCCGAGGTGTATCGCACACAGTGCCAGGCGGTGAAGTTGTCAAGAGCACAACGCGGTGTCGGGGTCGCGGGTTCATGCGAACGACTTAGCTCCGATTGGAAGCGGATGGATTACTTGACGACTTGGATCAGCTCGGCGTTTGGAAGGAAGCCCACAAGGCAACACGGCTGCGAACAATCAATTCTAGCCGTACTTATGCGGTGGAGGATGAATTTCTGAGCACACACAACATCCCTGCATTCATGCTATGGAGACGTACGTTGTGTGGAGGAACAGAGGCCTCCCAATACTCATTGCCATTGAAAGCGGAGCTTATCAATAACTTGGACGATGCTTGAATGTCTGAGCGCACTACTATTCAGGGTGCAGCGAAACGCAGGCAGTTGATGGATCATGTCGAGATGCTGTTCCGAGTCCTCGAACAAGCTCTCCATCACCCGCTCTGGCTCTGATTGGCGCCTTCCTGGGGTCACGAGCATTGTCTCAAGTATGGCGTTTTCCCGGCGACTTGAACGCTGGCTTGGCAGCCTCGAATCTCTCCTTACTTATCCTGAAAGAGAGCTCCTCAGTTTATGAGGTGCGTGTCCATTATGTACCTACCATCGTACATGCATATAGTCAGAGTAGACGACACAAGGAGCGGGAGCACCAAAGAGCGGACGATCGGGGGACACTGGATGCCCAGCACATGTTCCCAACGGAGACGACAAGACACGAGAGAACTAACATATGCCAGTCGGCAAAATAAGTATAGTAAGGAAGTAAGTTTGTCCGCAACCAGTATACAACAGACCCAACCCCACAACGCCAAGGGCCAGGGCAACTTCTAGCCTTTCATCATCGACGACCTTCTCAATGGCGCCAGTGGCGGCGGAGATATGCTCTGGTCGAACCCGGCCGGGGCTGGGGACGGTAATGGGCGTGGCATGCCTGCGCTGGATGGAGGAGGGTCGTAGTACGCCAATTCCGTGTGCGATGGTGGTGCCCCGAATGAATGAGCCTCTGAATAGCCTGAGATCGGGCTTGCCCCGGACGCCGAGCCCATGCCAGAATTCGAGGCCCCAGAATCCGTACCGCGTTCCCAGGAGCGGTACGCAGGCGGCAGGCGGCCGGAGGGTGAGCGGTAGAGCCCGATGACAGGCCCGCCGTCTTCGTGCCGGAGTAGATCGTCGGAGAGCGCACTGCTGGACGGGCCATGAGAGTGGCCGACGTGGGATGCAGGAGGCGAGGAAAAGGTGGCGCCTGTGCTAGTCGCCAGTCCCAGTGGAGGGACATCGTGCAAGGAAGATGGGCCTTCCGAAGTCCAGAGGCTGGCTTGCGTGGCCATTGGTGCCGCCGATCCCAAAGACGAAGGACCGTCGTGATAGCTCATGTGGGAGGTTGGCGTAGGTGACACCCACGCCTTCTTGTTCCGGCGCACGCACCAGAGGATGATGCCCCCACCAATGATGATGATCCCGCCGACTGCACCTCCGATAGCGCCTCCCAATATAGCGCCAGTGTTGGTGTGTGAACTGGAGCCACTGGTTGAGTTGCCGCTTGTTGACGTTGGCGTGACGAGTGAGGAGGGGTCCTGTCACAGTCTAGGTAAGTGGACAGCCCTGCGAATGCCTATGGCGAGAGAGAGTAGCTCACCAGCGACGCTGAGTTCGTGATCAATGCGACTCCAGCAGAGCCAGTCGCCGTAGATGATAGTGAACTCGAAGTGGAATTCCTCGTTAAGGAAGAGGTGTCTGAAGAAGAAAAGGTGCTCGAAGTAGAAGCGGATGTGCTTGAAGTTGAGGTTGGGGTGTCCACACTAGAAGTCAGCGTGCTCAACGAGGTGGGCGAATTTGAGGAGGTTGTCTTGGTCAAGGTACTAGTGGACGTCGACGATGAAGACGAGTCGTTTGGACAGTGGGTGAAGGTCTGATTATTGCTGGAAGCGTGAGTACGCTCTGCGTTTTCCTTGGTCCACACACTGAAAGAGAAGTTGGTTAGGAATCATCCCTTGCAGTCCATAGGTACTGCATTCACTCACTAATACCTACAACAAGCTAGGTCAGGTCATCTCCACACGCATCGGGACGGATGTGACGAACCATGAACCATCATCCCAACCTCCGTAAAGAAAGTCGTCTAATCGGATGCCTTTGTTGCATACTGCGGATTGAATATCCGTCGGTAACCTGCGCAAGGTGTCGATTTGGGCTTTCAACGTCGTCAAAAAAAACTGAATTTACGAGTGATTTGTCCCAGCACCGCATCCGTATTGATACAGCTGGTACGCGCCAACACCTATCCACCGCGGCATTACGGAATGCCCTAGAACGCTTGTTAAATTGCGCTCACCTGCGTCTATACCAATTTGATCGCCATCCTGAGTGTCATACTGGCAACTGCGTAGAGATAAGCAAGCGGGAGTGGTCCAAGGTTTTCTAACTCACTTCATACACAGCATACTAAGCTGAAAGGCGACAGTATTACAACAGCATGCAGCTGGGCCACATGATCAGCCGGAGATGATTCTGGAAAGGGGCGCGAAGAACTTACAAACTTGATCATCGCATTGGTCTCCGGGGGTATTTGGTCGGAAATTCGGCACTTGATCTAGGAGAATGGACGTCAGTTTAAAAGGTGGCCTTCGACGGGACAGCAGGGTTCGGCGCATTCAGTCCAGGACAAGGAAGCACTCACAGTCACCATTGCAGATCTGGCGAAGCCGCTGGTACGTTATGCCTGTGTGAGTTACAATCCCACATTGAACCAGTGCCAATGATGCAGATTCTGAGAAGCACTCACAAGGCGACTCCCCAACAACGCTGGTATACCAATCGAGCTGACCACTCGCACAGGTGGTGTTCCCTGCAATCGCGTATTGCACCCACAGCGCGGGGATGAGGGACGCCGCGCCGAAGATGGATACCGGCCGCCTGACCATCGGTGCCGCTCAAGCCGCCAGTGTAAGGAGCCGAGAATAGACACAGAGGAAGAGAGGGGGTGCGGATAGCGGAGGCTAGCCCAGAGCGAGTGTGGTGGGCCCGGTGGAAGAGGGGACGAGAAGAGAAAAGCGGCGGGGACGGACGTCGGAGGGAGGTCGAGGGACACCGGACGCGGCACGGCAGAACATTGCCGGGGCCCCCCGAGCAACGAGCTCACCGAAGACGGTAAGGCTTGCACGGGGCTAGAGCCTCAGCCAGTAACCTTCCGTCCAGCTGGGATCATCTTCTCGCGACTCCTCCATCATGCATCATCCCTCGGCTACAGCCTTCCAAGCACCTGCAGTTTCGACCACTCTGGCATCTTCTGGCGTCCCCGCGAGGCAACAAAAGGCCTACCACGTATCGTGGCCCCCTGGTTGACTGCCTCCATCTTCTCGAGTGTTACAGAAGTGCACCTGCGCTTTGCTAGCCAAACAATGTTGCAAAGTGGGAGGTCTGAGAAAAGAGGCGAGGAGCGATATGAATCATGTGCCTGACACCTTTGATCGCCTAAAATGTTGAGTTTCGGACGTTGGCACCGCCTCCCCGTGAATGTGGCGGCCCGGCCCAAGCATCAATCACGGGGGGCAAGTCAGGATATTTTGCCTGAAATAATACGGTAAAGATAGTCTGAATAATTTCACAATCCTTTGCTGCAACGACCGTATAATCTCATTGTAGTGGATTACAGTCCCATCACAGGATGCGCCGTCCTTTAAGGTTGGTCTACAAGGAGGCTTACAGTTGCCGTGACAAAGGATTATAAGGGTATTCAGGCTTTTTTCACAGCATTCTTTACCGTAATGGAAGTCATACTACCCCGTGAATGCATCAAGCCCCGTCAACAATATCATGTAAACTTGGCTGCAATCTCCTGGCTTCCTGGGTTTCAATACTCCACTGGAATCATTATCGGTTCAAAGCCATTCAACTGTATGGTATGCTTTCACCTTTTTACTATGTAATTAACTACAATTACAAGTCACCGACGTAACCATGCTCACTCTGGCCGAAGTCCACGAAGGTCGAGTCTAGAAGTGAAGTCTATTCACTGTGAGCACACATACACATGGCTTGTCTACATCCGCAGAACCTAAATATCTGGATTACCATACACCTGTGTAATTACCCTATCAATAGCTCGTCGCGGGCCATCTAAGTAGCGCATCGTAGTCGCGTTAGTCTCGAGTCGTAAGCAATGATAAATGGATCATCGGAAACCTCGCCGGGAGGTCTAAATCTATGTGGGCCGGAGACACCGAGCATTCACGCCTTCGCCGGACCGGTTGGGCCAGCGTGCATGATGCCGCCCTCCTTCCTTTCCCATTTTTCTCGCCACGCGCCGCCCTTCCAGAGGACCAGCAGGATGAGGACTTCGGCCAGGATCATAAGACCAGCCCATAGCGAGTACAGCCCACCGTCACCAATTGCATCCTGGAGAGACACGCGTTAAATCCCCCCTCCAGTGATTCATGACGAGAGTGCACGCACCTGGAGGGGAACAGCGACTTCGGCCGCGATGAAGGCTGTGAGCCCACGGAAACAACTATTGGTCGCGACGGCCGACGAAGACCGGCCGGTGTTCGCGTCGACGATGTATGCCAGCGTGCTTGAATAGATCGCACTATTTATACGGTAGTTCGGTGAGCCGGCCTTCCGAGGAATGAGTGCGCGCCGTGGTCAAGAAAAGCTTACATCAAGAAGAAGCCAGTGAAGAAGAGCAGGACACAAATAGCTGCGACGTGGACGTGACGCTCACACACCCAACCGTAGCCTATGGTGGCCGCCGGGAGGAAGGGCATGAAGATGATGGTGCTCTGGAGACGCATCTGTGTTCAAATTTCGGACCGGTGGTGAAATCAAAACCTGCATCCAGACCAGGCACCAGGACAGAAATACCTCGGCAGCATGGGTCCCGCCATTCTTGGCCTTGAGCTTCTTGAAGACGTGGTCAGAGTAGCGTCCTCCGAAGACGCTTCCGCCAAGACAACCTACCGCACCATTGTTGGCGGTGAGCAAGCGTATACGTACTCAAGTATCTTTATCGCGACTCACCAACGCCGAATGACAGCAAGACGAGTCCGATTTGCAAGGCATTGTATCCGTACTCGTCCGCGAGCGTCCGCGAACATGTGTAAGCGATACAATAGCTGAGGCCGAAGATCAACCCTAAACGTTGCCGTTGCGGATTCAAAAGTGATTAGTTCGAGCGCGGTAGGCCGACGGAGCCCGAGGGCTCATTTGTATACCCAGGCGAAGCCCATTACGTACCCGAGGCGACGAGGATGGTCAGATTGTTCATCCGGCGGAGCACGTACATGATCGGCTTGGCGGGATTCACGTCCGCGAGGGTCAGCTTCACCTCGTCTTCGTCCTTGTCCGTGCTTGCGAGCGGCGTGCGGGCCGGCTGCTGCTGCTTCTCGAGGTCCCTGTCCCGCGCGAGCGTCGTGATCGCATCTTTCGCGGTATCCGCGTCCGCGCTTGGGGTGAATGGCCCGGAGATCGTGTCCTTCTCAAGCCCAGGGGTGATTGCACGCGAGATGGCTGCAACTTGGGTGATACTGGAAGCTTCAGATCCCTTGGCGGACATGATGGCACGGCGCCGCTTCAGAGCAGCTTGGTAGGTGAGGCTGCGCTGGCGGCGGTAGGTGTCCTTGAAGGGAATGAAGAGGAGGAAGCATGCACCAACGAAGGCCGCGATGAACCAGAATGTCGCACGCCAGTTGAAGGCTTGGGTGAGCACTCCGCCCAAGATGGGACCGAGGGAGGGGCCAAGGAGAGGTGCGCTGGTAAACATATATGGTCAGCACCGAGGGTGGGGTTCCAGTTGACTGGAATGTGTATTGACCTGTAATAGATTCCCATCATTGTCCCGCGTTCATGGGGCTCATAGATGTCAGCAAGGGTAGCAGCCCCCAGAGCCATGACGGCACTCGACCTGGTTCAATACTGTCGGGAGGTACACAGATGAAGGGACATCACCAAGACATACCCAAGAGCTTGGATACATCGCATCCCAATGAGAACGTCTATGGACTTCGACAATGCTGCAACGATGCACCCGACCACAGCGAGCGCCGTCGATAACAAGTAGACTTTCTGTCGAGGAGTCAGTGACAGGCTAGAGTTCGCATGTTAGCCAAGCATCGGACGCACCTTCCTGCCCCAAAATTCACTCAACACACTCCAAACCAATGGCACAGCCCCTTGAAGGAGGATGAATAGGGACAGGCTCCAAGCAATTGCCCCGTTGGATGCATGAAGCTGCTCTTGGATTTGGGCCAAAGCCGCTGCGACATGGATGTGACGGTTAACCCCATAGGGCCACACGATGTTGTGTCGCTGAACCTGTAGCGGCATCATGCTCACGGTTATAAAGGGTCCCGCCGAATCCTGCAATAACGGCAGCCGCAGAGACCGTCGCGACGACGGTAAGCTAAGACACTACGTCAGCGGTCCGACCGAAGGAGTGCTGAGAGACCGGGGCTGGCGAGATCCCGTGCCATTGGCAAAGCCCGGCGGGATTTGAGTGATGCGTACCTTGCGCATTCTGGACCATTGCCGCGGATCGTCTGCCACTTCGACATGTTCTATGTCCACGGGGGGCGCCACGACGGCTTCAGCCCTCGACGATGGCGCTTCGTTTGACATGGATTCCAAGGGGTAAGGGTAGGAAACCAGTCAGTGACGGTGAGGAGGGTCGAACACGCCAGAGAGTCGCCGTCGACTCATGGAGGCTACCATGTATATAAGGTTGGTTATCGAGGATCGTATGATCATTGGCCAGGGACTGTATGAGCTGCATGCGCCGTGAAAATCGCCTTTGCCTGGCTTCTTTCCGCGCCGGGTACAGCATCGGCACGCCTCGTCGGAGTCTGCAGCGCGAGAAGAATTTCGCGTGCGCGGTTCAAGACTCGGATGTGTTCGGCCGAACGGGTCGCAATGAGGATCTGCCGGCTAAGACACTGCCCTTAAACATAAGTCAATCTAATACACTCATCCACGGCCCTCATGACGTGTTTTCTACACGCACCTCCTCGTTGAGACATGACCATCGAAGGCGATATCAAGGCGACAAATTTACGGGAAGCGGGGGGTGAAACTCGGTGGAAAGCCATGATTAAACCGAGCGCGGGGAGCAGTTTTCAACGCTGCCGCATGTTGTGATTCAAAATTCAGAGGTATGTACTTGAGGCTGAAGCTTTGAAGGTTAGATATTGAATAATCGTGTCCCATTCTTCAGAGACATATAATGACTGACGTACCGGGTACGTATAGGCAAAAATGTGTGCTTGCCACCTTCCAAAAGACCACTCGGAAGTCTCGGACGGTGCTGAACGTCCTCGGACCAACCTAGGCTGGAAGTGAATTGCGGGATGGCGGCTGCAAGACCTATTCGGTTCCAGGCAAAAGATTCCATAACGTAGCGAGCCTCACGAGTGCTTGAAGTCGTTGTTCGTCCGAGACCCCGACGGCGAGCGGCAAGACATTACAGGTGCGTCTGTGTCACGAGCCACGCAGAGAGGTTGGTAGGAAGCGCAGCAGGCGGACACCGGGTGACGTCGGGTACGCAGGTGGCCCTGGCGCTTTGATGGTGTCCTTCCAAGTGGGGATCTGTGGGCACGTTGCAAGGCAAGCAAGTTCCGCGCTGCATACCCATTTTTACTCGTTCTGCATAGTCCTTCAGATGCTCCACCGATGGGCCGAATGACCCATGGGCCGACCTCCTGGAATAAAGATGGTGGAGTGGGTGCACATTTCAATTTTGTCTGATATGCCTTCTCCCCCTTGTTTCCACTGACTAGGCCTACGCGTCATAGGGAACGGCGATCTTCTCTCGGTCACGGTTTTAAGTGCATACGGGTTGGTGTCGAGGGATCGGGGCGGAGGATGAGATCATTGTGATTGACAGGGGACTGCCGAAAAGAGACGTGGAGAGTCGTGCGGACGCGTGTGGCGGATGCTGTCACTGCATCCTGAATTTCGGACCCTCATCCGCCCCCGCCAGCCTCAGCCCAGGTGAGTGCAGAGTGCCCCCGTCTGCTCTCCACCACCACCTCCTCCCGTTCATGTCTGACGGACCCTCCCCACCCCTCCAGGACCCTCCCGCCACTTCGCCCAGGGCTTCCTACGTCTATCCCGTCCGTTCGCTTCTCACGGGCATCCAGCCTGCCAAACACAGGAGGTCTTCTCTCGGTGCGTGTTCTCATTCCTCCTCTCCTCCTTTCTAATGTCCCGCTAGACGACGACAGTTGCCATGCTGCCTCTCGAAAAATATCCGTCAACAGCCTTCATCGCTCCTCCAGCTCCAGCAACCTTCCCAGCCCCTCCAATCTCGTGACACACGATCCCTTTGACGACCTTCATGATCCCACAAGTAGCACCGTACAAGCACGTGCTCCCTCGTCTTCGTCTCGCCATGGCAAATACAAGCGTGCCTCCCCAAACTTTCGTGACTTTCTCCCAGATCAATGCCCCTTTTCTCCAAGGACATTCTCTACTGCTCTTCCCGCTCCTCGTCCATCTGGCTCAGCCCTCCGAGCAGACATTCTTTACTCCCTCGGTTCTGTAGACAATTCCTCGGCCCCCCTTCCACAACTCGATCGAGACAGTGAGGATCTCGATGTCTACAACCCCCATCATCCTCCCCATCTTTCCGACGTAGTCGCTGAGGCGTTCGCAGATGTTACCGCGCGGAGCGCCCTAATCCCGCAAGCTGCGGTTGATGCAGTCGATGACGATCGTCTTGACCGCATTCTCCCAAGCAGCGCTCGTGTCACTGCAAATCTGGACGCCAACCAGAATGCTGGCATGCTGGCCTCTTCACCTTCCCACCTTTCGTCTGACGAGCCTGATGTGCCCGCTTCCCGCAAACTAGTACCGTTCTCGCAGACTGGTATCGTCCATCTTGGGCCACGAGACGACACAATGGATGAACTGTCGGCCTCGCGATCATCGTCTCGTGACCTTTCTCCATTCATGCGCTACAGTCCCAGCTCGCACTCTCGCTCCCAAGGGAACTCTCAGTCTCCCAGGGTGTCCCTCTTGCCACCGGTCGCAGAACGCGATGTGGATTCCCCAGGTCTCTCAGCAGATGCCTCACGGTCGTCTTCAAACCGGCCATCTTCGTCGCTCGCATCCCAATCGGAGAGCAATAGTAGCGGCGTGTCTGCCCCCGGACAGCATATGACGCTGCGCTATCAGCACGTCGAAGACGAGAACGGACATCATCTCATTGTGGGGAGGGAGGGGAAGCTAGCTCGGTGCGAGGATGAGGTATGTCACGCCAGCTATGTCTTCAATGCAGCTAGTTCATTTCTGTCCAGCCCATTCGAACGCCTGGGGCCGTGCAAGGCTTTGGCATTCTCATCGCTGTCGAAGAAGACAACGAGACAGGAAACCTCGTTGTTCGTCAGGTGTCTGAGGTACGATTCCTTTCTTCTTTCCCAACTTGTTTGATAACCACACAGGCTTACTCTGGGGCGCAGAACTCAACAGAGCTTCTTGGGCTTTCTCCCTCGTACCTATTTGGGTTGGAGTGTTTTTCACAGACATTTCCTGAGCAGCAGGCAGACGTCCTTTTCGACAACATTCAATACCTTTCCGAGACCTCCGTAAATTTCGAAGAACAAGCCGAAAACCTTCATGTTTTCATGCTCAGCGGATATGGAGAACCGGGGTCCGTATTACCCGAAGAGCTGAACCTTGGCCGAGGCGATGCTCAGGGCCGCCGGACATGGTCGTGCTGGTGTGCCGCGCACCGCCCGCAGATGACGGCTCCCGCGAATCTCGCGTCTGGAGAGAACGGCCTCGACAACGCGTACCAGAACATCGTTATCCTCGAGTTTGAGCTCGAGCGCGATTCGTTCAACCCTCTCTACCCTCTGCCCTCTGTCTCTGAAGACGGCTCGCTGCAATCAGGCGTGTCATCCCCTTCCAACCAGTCCGTGTCTGCCTCCATGTCAAACAGCTCGGGTCGAACGCTCGTGTCCCAGAGCTCCGACGCCAGCACGTCCATCGGCACCCCGGAGGGCTCAGCCTCTGGTCATGACACGTTGCTTACGGGTAGCTCTGGTACTGGCTCGCTCCGGTCGGCACTTTCTCCAGCGTTATCATCGACAAGCCAGGCGCACAATGTGAATGGGCACGACGATTGGCTTCCAACCGCGGAGGACGTGCTTGAAAGTACTACGTCCCGCTCGAAACCGCTTCCCGCCCTCGAACGCCTCCGGCGTACACGCCGGCCCGGAGCAATTGGGGGCATGCTCTCGCCCGACTCGGGACGCGGGACCGACAACAGCAGTAGCACGGCAGGCACGTCGACGTCCGCGCGTGGGGCCTTCCGTCGCCGACGCGGGACCGGCGCGGTGGGGATGATGGATGTGTTTGCGGTCATGGCGCAGATTAACGAGCAGCTTGGGGCGGCCTCGGACTTGGACACGTTCCTCAAGATAACGGTGGGCGTGATGAAGGACTTGACGCAGTTCCATCGTGTGCTGGTGTACCAGTTCGACGAGGCGTGGAATGGGCAGGTTGTCGCAGAGCTGGCGGACTGGAACCAAACGCACGATCTGTATCGTGGGCTACACTTCCCCGCGGCGGATATCCCTGCGCAGGTGAGTCTATGTGGTTGATGGCTGGTTTGAGTGTGATGCTGATGTTTGTGTGCAGGCGCGCCAGCTGTATACGTTGAGTGAGTCGCTTGCATTATGTACAGTCGAGTCGGTTCTTTGGACGCTGATTTGCGTTTGCAATGGTTTCTCCTGCCTTTTAACTTTGTACGCGGTTGACCAGATAAGGTTCGGCTGCTCTACGACCGCGGGCTACCAACGGCCCGGTTAGTTGTGCGGAGCAAGGAGGATCTCGACAAGCCTCTTGTATGTCCAGTTATGGTGGTGCCGATCACAGTCGTAGGCAAGGCTCATGATTTATCAGGATATGACGCACTGCTACCTGCGAGCGATGAGCCCGATCCACTTGAAATGTTTGTTGAGTTTCCTTCCCATGAAGCGGTATCAGTATTCAATTTTGCTTAATAGACCTTGAGAACATGGGTGTTCGAGCATCCATGTCGGTGGTGAGCAGCCACTGCTATCTTAATGTACTCTTAGATGCCGACAAAATGTCCCTCGTGGCTCTTCTCCCGCGAACGTTTGCGGCTCGGTTTGGCATCTAGTCGATCATCGCCTTTGGAAATCTGTGGGGCCTGGTCGCCTGTCACTCGTACGGTCCGCACGGAATGCGCGTCTCGTTTCCCGTCCGGCAGATGCTCCGTCTGCTCTCCCAGTCGATCTCCAGGAATATCGAGAGGCTGAGCTATGCACAGCGGCTGCATACTCGGAAGCTGGTGCGTCCAAATTCGGCGAGCTGTGTAGATGGGCTTGTCTGACCCACGACGGCGGGACGTAGATCAATACGATGCCCAGCGACCAACACCCAAGTGGATACATTGTCTCTAACGCTGACGATCTGCTTGGTTTGTTCGATGCCGACTACGGCGTGCTCGTCATTGGAGAGGGCGCGAAGATCTTGGGTCCAAACCAACACGGTCAAGAGATCTTGATTGTCGCGGAGTACTTGCGGCTTAAGCAGTTCAAGTGAGCATGTTCCGTTCCCTTATAGACACGAAGCGTTTGACAACCGTGCTCGCTTTCCAGTACGCTTCAAGTCTCGCAGGCAGTCACGGTCGACTACCCTGACCTCAAGCTCACGACTGGCCTAGAGGTCATTGCTGGCCTTCTATATGTTCCTCTCTCGGCTGGTGGACGTGATTTCATTGCATTTCTGCGCAAGGGTCAGCCTCGTCAGGTCAAATGGGCTGGTCGGCCGCAGAAGAGTGATGGCGGGCCACGGAGCGTGTTGGAGCCCCGAGCATCCTTCAAGACCTGGGCCGAAACCGTCGCTGGTCGCTGTCGAGTGTGGTCGGACGAGCATCTTGAAACCGCCGGCGTGCTCGCGCTGGTGTACGGGAAGTTCATCGAGGTGTGGAGGCAGAAGGAGAGTGCGTTGCAGACGACCAAGCTGACGAACCTCTTGCTGTCGAACGCGAGCCATGAAGGTGCATCATACAGTCTGCTTCCTATGCGTATCATGTGCTGACCGTGCCATGTAGTCCGCACGCCCTTGAACCATATCATCAAGTGAGTCTCCTGCATGTTCGATGTCCAGCCTTTTCTGAACTGCATTTAGTTACCTCGAGTTGGCTTTGAACGGGGCACTGGACAGTGAGACTCGAGAAAATCTCAGTCATTCGCATGCGGCGTCGAAAAGTCTGCTATTCACGATCAACGACTTGCTCGTAAGTGTTCCGTCGCGGGTACATGTGCTCCAACTGAGTGCGCATCTCCGCACCAGGACCTTACACGCCTAGAGAGTGGCAACGAGATTGCGTTCAACGAGCCCTTTGACCTCCATCAAGCCATTGACGAGGCAACTCACCTCTACCGTAATGAAGCATGGAGGCGTGGTTTGAAGTTCAACATTAATCTCCAGCATTGTCCGAGACACGTCGTTGGCGATTGCAAGAAGATTAGGACGGTCGTGGCAAACTTGACGGCCAACGCTCGTAAGTGCCGTAACTTTTCCCATCCTCTTCATAGTACTCATCTTCTCGGGTTAGTGAAATACACGACTCGGGGCGAGATAACTGTCGTGGCGCGCACCTTCGACGAGCCCTCCGGTTTACGCAATACGGGAGACATTGCTATTGAAATCGTGGTCTCGGATTCTGGGTGTGGAATTCCAGGCGAGAAGCTGGAAAGCATCTTCCGCGAATTCGAGCAGGTGGAGAGCACGCCACAGCGCGCACATTTGCCCGGTCTTGGTACGCATCTTTTAATCAGTCAACAGATGTGCAATGTTGATTCGATGCGGTGCAGGTCTTGGGCTCGCTGTCGTTGCTCGCATCGTTGAGCAGTTGGGTGGTCAATTGCGGGTGGACTCGACATTCGGGTCGGGCAGTCGATTCTCATTCCTAATCCCGCTCATGACCGAGACGTCGAGCGGTGGTCGCCTCACGATGTCTTCGCCTTCGCCCAATTCGTCCCAATGCTCCTTAGCGCATTCGGTCCGGTCTCCACCTTCACGGGACAGCAGCAGAGGGTCGGAGATCGACAATCTTGTTGAAGCTATCTCGTCGAGCCATATCGGCTCGTGCCAGTCACGAATGGTCGACTGCGCTTCTCCTCTACGGCCTCAGAACGAACGAGGCGTCGAGATCCAGGGCTCTGCGAATCCTTTGAAGCCAGTGAAGATGGATGAATTCGATCTGGACTCTCCTGTTCGCCCGCCTGCAGCGAAGATCTCCCTCCAAAAGACGCGTAGCTCGGGCAGTAATCGAGGGCAATCCGATGTAGCCCAAATCCCCAAGTTGCGCATTCTGGTTGTAGAGGTACGAACATACTAAAAATTTGTCGAAGAAAGTAGACCGTAACGCTCCCACAGGACAACGACATAAATCGCATGATATTGGCGAAGCGACTGTCCCTCGATGGACATTCAGTCGTGAACACCACGAATGGCCAGGAAGGCCTCGAGGCCATCACGAATGACCCCAATTTCGACTGCGTCCTCATGGACATCCAGTGCGTGATTCAAAACTATCGGGTTTTCCTTCTTTCTGACTTGTTGTACAGGATGCCTCTGCTCAATGGATACGAAGCCACTAAGCGCATTCGAGCAGTGGAACAAGATAGGGATCTCGTTGACCGTCCATCCCAAAAGCTCAACAATCGTTTGCCCATCTTCGCCGTATCCGCCTCTCTGTTCGAGACGCAGCGCGAGGAGCTTTTCGCCTTGGGAATGGACGGCTGGATCCTCAAACCGATCGACTTCAAGCGTCTGAGAACGATCCTCCGGGGTGTCATCGACCCGTCACAGCGCGAGAAGGACGTTTATCATCCTACCGCCAACTGGGAGTTTGGTGGCTGGCTTTCACGACCGGATTCGAAGACCTCATGATTGAGCGCAGTAACGACTACACGAAGGTTTGCATGCTTCATCATCACCATCGCTTTTGCTTTGCCTACACACACTTGCGATCAATATTTTTAACGTAATTTGTCCTTGTACTTTTGCTCTGCCATACATACACGGAACGGCTCACACACTGTACAGTAGCGCATCATATCAGACGGACAGAGCGCATACACGACATTCTCTGCGTCCCCTTATACCTCACATTTGTCTATAACCACGGCCTCTCCCTGCCTTGTGTTATGTGCCCCCAGGACCATGCAACCCGAATATCACATTAGTCTATTCTAGAACTGCCACTGTCTCATCGTACCCTCGTTTCGTTATGACTTGATTTGTTCGACACATCCATGTATGCATACCTTACCTTGTGTATACTTGCCTTGTAGCTATAAGTGGTCATCAGCACAATGTGATCCGTAGTGGGGGGATAGTCTTGTATCCCCATTGCTGTGATCTGAGACTGCATAACTAGTGCTCCGAGTCGCGTCTCGTCGTGCTGCGGTATTGGTTTTGAGGTGCCTTGGGCTTATCGATATCGTCACTCGTACACATCCGCTGCGTGCCTCACCCAATTGGCTATAGTTCGTCGGAATATTTCCGAGGCAGAGGCGGCAAACGCTGGAGCTCAGAATGAGGACATAAGCATGCAGGACCATCCACATGGGACTCAACGCTCATCTAATCGCACAATTATCTTTTCGCACTGTTCAACGATCGTCTCTTAACCGTCAGCAGAAGCACAATCAGAAGTGATCGCCCAGATTGCAATTCGGGGCTGTACTTACCCCCTCAAGTCTACTAGTACATGATCGACCTGTACGGCTCTGCCCTCAGGGCCCTACACTAAGCTGCATTCTAGCCCCAGGCCTGTGAACTGGTTAGGGACTTGCGCCAATTTCAACGAATGATGAAGTTCCTGCTGGCCCGGTTTCCTGTGTCATAAAGATCACAGTCCCCATCGCGACTCTTCGGCTGCGCTGGGACATGGTGCATTCCATCGGAACGTTGCCACAAGCTAAAATTGTCGGTCAGTACCGACAACATATAGTAAACTGAACTTTTTGGGGCGGGACGTACAGGGTCCATGGCCATCAACTGCGAATCAACACGTCAGTCGGGAATAATAATTGTACAGTAATGCAGCAGCACGGTGAGTCGAAGCAACGCAAAATCGTGTCGAAGGCCCCACAATCTAGATGAGTCGAGCAATATCATATATGATAAACGACGTTCAAGTTCGAAAAACCACCAATCGCAAACCAGGGAGGGCGGCCTATTACCACAAACCGCCAATCCATGCCCGATCAGCAGCGGGCTCTCTGCAAGCCTCGGGCAATGCGGCCTGGGGTGCAGTCCTTATGCGCACGACCCGGACGGTTGGAACGTGTTTCGAGAGCTGTAACAGTTCTGCGTCGTCGACGGCAACGTCTGGACCGATCTCGAGGATCAGGGTCTCGATGTACGCATACTGGCCGCTCGCCAGCCCCTGGCACACCGTCGTGAGGTTTAGCTTCAGCCGATCTGCCAGGGCCGGACTGTTCTCCGCCAAGTCCAGGGGCAAGTGCTGGGACAGGCCGTGGGAGAGCACGAGACGCACGGTCTTGAGGTCGCGAGAGACGAACGACGGGTTCAATGCGTTAGGCAGGATGTAGAGGTTCGGCTCGAGGGTGTGGCGGAAGACGACGACGAGGGTGTCCAGGGCACCGAGGCCAATAATCACTAGGCGGATCAGGATGGCGAGGCGATGTCGCTCGGGGGGCACCGTAGCACCATCGTCGTCGATCCCGTCTCCGACGGGCCGGGTCGGGTGGATCCCGACGATCCACACTTCGCGTACCTTGGTGAGGGACTTCTTGCGCATGAGGGTATCGAGGGTGACGGGGAGGTCGTACAGGGAGTAGATCGTGTGTCGGATGGGAAGGGTGACGTGGAACGTGCTGCGGGCACCGAGGAAGGTGATCGCCACGACGCCGGCCTCGAGTTCGAACGTCGGCTCCTTGTCCTCGCGGAGGAGACAATGTTCGAAATACAGCGTTAGGGCGTCCGGAGGGTAGTGAGCGGGCCAGCTGTCTCTAGACGTGTGATGCTCAAGGAGTTGTACGGCTTGACCTCTATTACGAGGAAGATGTGTGAGGTATAACGCCGCCTTGCGCTTGAGTAGCCTGTGGAGCGTGATGCGGCGTAGATGTGGCAGGTGGACGGGCTGGAGCTCCAAGTCCCATCCCGGGCCATCTCTGATATTGCTGAGTACTAGGCTCTCGAGGTTGGGACAAAAAGAGAGGAACTTAAACAAGTTGCTATCGGCTTGGGGTATGTATACATCAAAAAGGGCGACATGGGCAAGCGAGGAGGGTGGGCTTGACGGGAGAAAGCACACTCTCTTGAGCGTCAGGCATCGGAGTGAGGAACGCTGTCCGGGGAAAGGCAGGAATGCGCCGTTGGGGGGTAACCACGAACCGCCGGGACTGGTCAAGGTCAGCATATGCAGCTTCGGGGTGGGGATGAGGAGAAGGGGAGCCCAGAAATCCATGGAGATGTGACCTAGGCGAGTGAGATGGAGCTCGTGAATGCGATGTGCTTCGATGGAGTACCAGTCGCGAAGGGCCGAGGGAATCTTAGTGACTAGAGAAATGTAGACGGAAAAAGAAGCGTCTCTGCTTTGCTGTTGTGTGTCCTGGGTATATATATCCTGTGCCTGTTTAATGACGATGCCCTTGACGATCTGAGGAAGGGAAGCGACGACATCGCGAAATCGACGGCAGGTGAGGGCGACAGGGAGAAGAGGGGAACAGTCTCGGATAGAACACTTCCAGTATGGTTTGAAACCATCAGCCTGCTCCTCAAAGGGAAGAAGGAGATGGTGCAAGATCATTGCGAGGACCTCGACGGGAACTTTGAAAATCGGTTGGTCGATGTTTGGCCGTCGGGGATCCGCCAGGGTGAGATCGCCCGACGTTGGAAACATAGTCTATACGTAGTGTGAGTTGCGTGATATTTTGTTTGTAGAATATCGGTTCTCACCGCCTCGAGTTTGTGAAAGCTAGTGACTTGCAAGGAGGACAAAGAAGGGAGAACGGGCCACGGGGGCGGTGGTTTATCGGCGAATCGGACGGTAATCTGGGATCTGCAAAGTTGTGGCGACATTGAGAAGTGAGAATGAAGGGAATTTGGGTGTGGGACGTACTCGGATGGTGGTTGAGGGTCGGGTTGAAGATGATCCAGACTTGGTTCCTGGACTCGGTTCGAGTTCAAGTTGCACCTCCCCGTGCACTTCAACCACCCCGGCCCGCCCCCGCCCGGCAGTTTCCGAGCGGTGCGTTGTCGTCCACCGTTGCTGCTGCCAGCTGCCAGCTTGCACTCTTCGCACATCGAGCACTGGTCTCCCGTTGCGCGGTATGTTGTCCTTGTGACACGCCCTTTCGAAGCGCAGATCCGTTTGCCGACCATGAGCGTCGTCCAGAGCGCGGGCGAATGTGGGCGCATGGGAACTCCACTCGGAGGCGGCCATCCACACATATCCCCCGCCCACGCTGCTGCTTGCTCCCATCCTTCCCCCATCCATTCTTACACGAGTGAACAAGTTGCGATCCCACCTTCTGTGACCAATGTTGTCCGAGAACCTCGTCTTCCGTCTTCCGGACTCTGGGCTCTCCGTATCTGCAAATCGGTATAGTCACTGTCCCGCTGACAACGTACACCCCCCCGACGATGGGGTCACCCTCGTCTTCGCACACTGTAGCAGTGCTCGTGGGTCGTGTTCATATCCTTCACATGTACATGTCACCTGACTCATCTTGAAGACAAAGAACAGTGGGAACCGGCGATTTCAAGGCTGTTAGACCTCAGTGCAACCTCTAGCACCTTGTCACCTCAGTGGCGCATCAGAGACGCCTGGTCATTGGACGCACAAAGCCACGGAGACTCCGCTGTCATCAACCAGCATGCTCTCGCGGAGCGACATACCCTCTGTACGTCATCGTATCATTTGCCAATTCGCCCTCTCGCTCATCGGACGAACGTCACCAGCTATCCAGGAGTACGCGAGCATGTTGAACTTTTTTGTGACGTCAGAGTTCGTCTATGGGGAAGACATCATCGTGATCGGGCATTCTGCGAGCACATCCGCATGGTGAGGAACCAGGCTCTCCCAGCACAGATGCAATCGCTCATCCAGTCTTAACCCTTGATGACTCCAGGACAATAGCCTGTGCTGACACTAGCATCTCTCGCTTGCGAGCCTTATTTTCGTAGAACCTGTTATGGTCGTACCGCCGATATCGGATGGAGATCCCCTGATAATAGCTGGAGACACGAATGTCGTTGGTGTGCTCGCGCGCTCGGAGGGCTGGGATAGCTATCCTTCCCTTCACAGCACGCTCAAGAAGCAATACCCCTGGAAAATCTGGGACAAACGTGTGCTCGAAGCACATCTGGTGAGGGAGCTGTCTCCTCGATGCGCTCGCTTGTGGAGGTGACAGACTGCCCCAGAAGCATGGATTCGCGGAAGTTGAGGGCAGGGTTATGCCCAAGTGCCTTAAAACGCAAGAAGTTGGGTTCTATTATGCGGACGACCATGTGTTGGCGGGGAGACTCGTCGCCAAGCTGTGCGCACGCTACTCGGTGCATTCTGTCTGCGGAGAACGCCCAGAAATGGTGTAAGTGGCCTGTTGTAAATTCACAAAATCCTCTTGTGTAACGGGAACTATTCAGGTCGCTGGAGTCGCGCAGGCTAATATGCGACGTAAACGAAGGGCACGTCATGGCATCTATGTCGGTGGTACCACGATGTGGACATCTAGTGAGTACTGCACCGTTTCGGAGAACGGATTGATGGGACTCACACCTGCGCGTTCACTGCAGGTGGTGCAAGAGAACCCCGACGGCATCGCTGAGGCCATTTTCAAGATCGTTTCGGCATCATCGTCAGGAGCACTGGGGAAACAAAGCTTAGCGATGGCTCATTTGTGAATCACTGAGATGCCAGCGGATGCAATGTACTCCACCATTCCGTATTTCCGTATGGTAAGCGAAGGCGGTGAGTGGATGAGGCCGCCGTGATAAAGTTGTATAATCCCTCGGGACTTGAAGACATAGCTCCTGTAGCAGATTTGAATGGGTAGAAATTGAATAGCTGGTTATGTAGAGTCTAAGTAAGTGTATTGGGCTGCGGCTGCGGCTTGGAATCGTCCGAGTGGAAGCGCCGTGATAGTCGGCGCGTGCAGGAGCCGGTCCGGGAAGTACGGATTGCAGGGCAAAAGCCCATTTCAAACCGTCTCGTCTGCGTCGTCTCCCATCTCTCCACCACCAGCCCCGTCGATGTTCACTTGCTTCTGCCCTTTTCGCCTGCGGGCCCCACAAGTCTGCTTTCCCTGCAACTCTACATGTTCCTTCCTTCCTTCCAAACGTCCTCTTTCGGCGAACATCTACCCGGGCATGCTCTCACGCGCTGGGATGGCCGGGTGACGGGGAGGATGCAATGGCCGGTACTCCAGCCTTCTTTATCTGATGGTCTGCCCACTTTGTAAGTTCGGCACGTCCTTCTGTGGTCGGATGTCCTCCAAGTAGACGAAGAGACCTCGGGTTGCCGGTATCAGATCAGCCTGCGACCTCGCTCATGTTGCGCGCATTGTAACCTCCCCGGCGCACCGCTGTAACCCCATCGTCTCAGAGAACTTCCGTTCGCCCTGAGGGTTCGACGATAGTTCGTTCCGATCTGCATCGGACTTGCTCCGCGGGAATGAATGGCCGGCCAACACTGCGGACATACAACTTAGTCTTTCTCTATGAATGGTACCTTTCCAACCCAACCCAAATACCTCGGCGCGGATCGAAGTGCGGGGCACATTTGCGGGATCATGACTGGAGTCGTCGCTCTCGTATGCGGAGCCCGGACACAGAGCGCCGTCGTGCCATTTGGGCAACGCGCTCCCAGAAGGACAGTAAGTACGTGATATGATATCTCTCATGATCGAATCAAACCTAACAACCATGACTTACAGTATGTCCCATCACTTTTACGCTGCTTGGGCATTGCCATATGCAAAACAGGGTCCATTTGCAAGCCCCTGTCCCGCCCATGGAGGCGAGGAAGCACCGCCGTGGTTTGTCCCCTGCTCGTCTTACACGTTGCACTTGGTGTTCTAACCTTTTGCAGGAGCACGCTGCTGGAGAGACACCGATCATTTTGCATCTGACAAAATACTGTTCGCAGAATATGGCCCCGTACGTGGTGTGCAGACAACACAAGCCCCATGGTGACTCGGTCAATGCCAGCAAAGTACTAGTACTTGCAAGCCCTCCAACGACGACATATCGGAAGGAAAGCTGTGCACGTCTTGTCAGATTGTCCCCGCACTGTACGGGTGCTTGCGGGACGCTACCGCAGTCACTCAAAGTTGCTGTGCCACGCTGTGGGGCTTGGTGAGTCATTTCGAAACCCTCACGGATAACTAGTGACTGTGTGTTGCTGACGGCGGGACCGGCGCAATAGGCTCCGTGATTAGGTAATCCCCACCGATCGGTGGTTTATACCGTCGAGCGCAGCCCGCCAACAACTAACATTGTGAGCCGGCAGGAGCAAGATCAAGTTCTAGGTTTGATCATCCTTCGCACTCATTTCATGGCGGGCGGGCTAACGCTCGGACCTTGGTTCCTTGCCATTGAACGCCCCACAGGTCCTGAGGATGGCCGTACGACGCCAGCTTCTAGCCGCGCACTGGAAGCCTCGGTGAGCCCGGGTGCGATGGGGCTGCGACCGCTTCGGATGTTCGGAAGGGGGCACACGCCCAGCCGACAGGATCGTGAGGCCCCGTCTACGCGCCGAGATGTTCTGAGAGATTCTTGGACGCCGGCCGACAGCTCATTCGACAGAAACTGCCAAACATCGAAGATCCAATACTGTATCCGGCTTCGCGTGGTCGGTGCGCACCGCACACCCACACCACATACTCTCCGTCCGCTCGCCCATCTGCTTCACATCCTCCATGTCACCATGATTCCCTGTTCTATGGGCGGGCGGGCAGGGCTGCGGTCCCACGCGCACAGGCCGGCTACCTACAAGCTCGCCAGGCTCCCACAGGCCCCTTCTTTGCAGGCGAATGTGAAGCTCGGTCGGAACACGGACGGTGTCGAGTGATCCAACTCCCCCTCGGCCTCTTTCCTCGGCGGTCGAGCGGAGTTGGTGATCAGGAAGCCTGGCGAGTCGAGGAACCCGTCCTTGCTCAGCCGTTCCCGCTGAGATACAGCGCCCCCGAGGGAGTGGGAGATGGCGATTGGGCTTCTCGACGCTGGTCGCTTCTGTTCAGAAAGGCCTGTCACCGCATCCGCGCCGACAATTAGGTGCGGTCTTCCATTTAGAGTTTGAACTAGGATTCCGAATTCTCCCTTGGGTCTTCCTCTGGTACGATGTATGTATCTTCTAGCGCCATCGCCCTGCGAAACACTCGGGGTTGCGAGGGCGAGACGATCGGAGTCCTCTTTGTCCCAATGCCGAGCTGGCCAGTAAATGTAATACATACGAGCAAGAACGCGTTTCACGACCCCGTCTGCTCGAAATACCTCGCCGGCGCCTCCCTCGGCGATGTTGCGAAGCGTGGACAGGATCCCCGTTGTAAATTGCCCAAAATGGCCTCCCGGGTATGTTGCTTCCTCTGTGCGTATAGATTGTCCATTGGGACGCGGCCGTGCCGCCTGGGAGCCCGAATATCGAGATAGCTATTCTCCGAGACGCTGCGCTCGTCAGCCGAGCTAGCCGTGCTGATATGTACGTACGTCCTCCTCATTCTCCCGCGATCATCAGCCAATGCTGGCGCCCCGCTTCCATTTGTTCTCCGCGCGCACGGCTGGTTGCTGCTGGTTGCCCCAGCCGGTTGCCACTCCGCCGCCCTCGTCGGGCGGCTGGGCTGATCACGCGAGCCAACACGAAGCCTGTTTTTCATCTCCGCATCCCTCAGGTGAACCCGCCCGTCTGTGGTTATCGAGATGTCAGCATTCTTCGTGACCGCGGGCCTGGAGGAAAGGAAAGGCTCTCTCCGGTTCTGCTTCGGGGGCTCACACGGGCGACGGGGCGTAGCTCAGCCTCCGCGCCGCCGCGTGCATGTTGCGTTTCGCATCCGGGTTCGGGCCTTCTCACGCCCTCTCATGTGCTGCGAGCGGACACCGTCCTCGCTGGGCCATCAGAACGTAAGCGCGTCTGCACATTACGGGAGGGTGACGTACATCGCGCGACGGGGACAAATTGGTGCAAGGATTGCGCGTACATGCGCTGTGGAGTGTACGACGCGCCCACCCTGATTACATGCCTTAAGCGGCCAGTTTCCTGCTGTTGTCCCCCTTCTTGCGTCGAATTTCAAGTGCTGAATGCTTTTTGAAGGTTCGCACAGGGCCGCGTACCTGAGCCTCGTTTAGAGCTCTTCGGTACCGGAAGTGGCGTGCGGGGTTAAAGAGAGCGCGTTGTCAGAAGACCCGCTCCGCACCGAACGGGAAGGGTCGCCTAGGATGCCATAGCCAGCGCCGCAGGTGCTCCATGCAACAAAGTACAGGAGGACGCTGGCGGGTAGACCCCAGCACCCAGCACCGGGAGACTTTCTGGGCCATTGCGCAGTCTAGGTGGTCTCGGCCCGTCCTTGTAGTTCTGTGATAGCTGAGGGCGTGGACGTGGACGGACTCGATGGGCTGCGTGCGGTGAAGACTCTGGAAACAAGAGGCGGAGAAGCATACTCAAAGAGGGAGCTATGGTCAATAGGAACTTGAGCGGCGCACGCGGTCTCAGCACGGGGCAGGGCCATCGCGGACGACTCTGATTGTGCATCGACGAGAGATGGACGCTGGGTGCTCTGTGCGGACACTTCGAGCCAACTTCGAGCAGGGGCGCGCCGACGCTGGCGTGCATCGCTTGGGATCAGATCGCTCTTCTCGTCCCGGAAACATGCTGCGACCCACAGAAGATCGTGCTTCGGTTGGTCGAACCACTCGCGCAGGGTCCTGGCCTGGTCCTGAGGCCTGAGGCCTGACCACCGACCGCACTCGTCCTCTCGGCCATCGTCCATCCCGGGCGCCAGAGCCTCGTGCGCGCTCCGCTCATCCCACCTCCCCCTCATCTCACAAACAACACCGCACCGAGTCCTTCCGCCCCGCAGCACTTTGCGATCGCGTTCACACCTCCCCGTGCGCGCGTATAGCTCGCCCCGTGCCTGCAGGCCGCTCCAACCCGGCTCGATCGCGCGACCGCCGGGCATCCGAGTCCTGCGGTGTTCCGCATGCAAGTGCATGGAGCGATCATACGCCGGCAAGCTCGCCATGAGCCGAAAAGAACAACAGGCTTGAACGACCTGCATACTTCCAGGCGTGGTGCATGCACGTTGGACAAAAAAGAAATCTCTGCCAGAAAACAACGAGCGCCACCACCCCGCACGGAGCGCACGCTGGCCACAGAGACGCGCTCTCCTGACGCCACCACATACCACGAGGGTGACCAGCACCCGTCCTGAGCGCCGAGGGTCGAAACTTGTCGAAACCGGGGAGGAAATACTTCGCACACAATGATCATGACGAATTTTGTGCGCAGCCCGACGTTGTGAGGGTCCGTCGTGTGGGAGTCTTGCCAAACGGCAATACTTCCTTAAGTTGGGAAAGGCCATGGTCTGGTCCCACTGGCGATGGTCAAATACCGCCCAGATCATTCTCAGGGGAGGGATGCGATTGGGGAAAACGCGGAGATCGTCTCTCTTTTCGGACGACCAGGCGGATCAACTTTCCCGACGCAGGCATTGGTCGTTTGCGGAGTCCCTGCAAAACATCCGTAAGGAAAGCCTCCATCTTCAACGCCTGCAATATGGGTGTACGGTACCTTGCAAAACGGACGACATGCCGGCTGCTCCGAAGTGAAACCTGTCTGACGCGATACGTTCACGTTTCGCCTTGGAGTGGGACACAACACAGTTCCTTTTCCTGCCTAGTGTCCCGGCTAGATTGATATCGCGCCCGTGCCCTGTGGTCCGTGCGCTTCGTCTCCATTCGGTGTCTTCAATCAAATTCGATATCTGCCGGTTTTTGCATCCGAGAATTTCGACCTCCCTTCAGCTGATCAGGTTGGGGAGCACCGGGTTGGAACCGTCGAGGCGGCGGAACTTGGGACATGCTCATGCTCATGCTCGTGCTTCCGGCTTGTGATGGGCGGACCTCGCGCGAGTCCATATTGCCTTATCGCGGTGGTGATGATCGTGAAATTTACGGAGCTGGCGAGACAGGGAGAAGGGGTGGAGGTTGGGCGGCGGGGTGGCGGCGGAAGGGCGCAGGCGAACAGTACTGAACAATGAGCATCGGGCATCGGGCAAGCCGCCTTCCCTGCATTCGCGCGGGGCGGAGCGTACATCGAGATTCATGATCGTCAAGAAACGAGACGGGGAAGAGTGTGGAACTGGGACCCTCTGCGCGCCTGCCGAGGGCATGGGACAAGTACTTACACAGTGCCAACGCCGGTCGCCATGCCCCCTCAGACCCCAGGCGCATCGGGTGCGGAATTGGGTATCGAGTTCACGAGGGAGTGAGCCTGGAGACCGGGTGAAATGGGGGAGCGAAAACTCGTTACAGGAGTGCCGAGAAGGAGGGGGCAACGAATTGGACTGTTGGGTGAATTGGAGATTCAGAACGCAGGTACGTAACCAGAGAGGGAAAAGTGGAACCGTCGCAGGTGATGGCCACCAGAGAGCCCGCCTGGGCCGTTGGCCCGCAACGCAAGTCCGTTGAGGATGGGTCCGAGAAAATCTGAGCAAAATTTGAAGAGAGAAACGATGGTTGGGTCGGGTGGCCATGGTCGGTCGTCGGTCGTGGCTGGGGGCCCTCGAGGGTCGAATGAGATCGGGATCAGAGACGGGTATGAGTGGCGAGGGATCCCGCTACACTCGTCCAATGTGGCGTCCCGTTCATCTCATCTCATATTCGTGTGGGCGCCTACGGATACCCTATCTGCATGTCTCACCCGAATGCCTGTGTTCCTACCTCGACGACAGCGGAGCTCGATTGTCGAGGCCGAGCCTGAGAGGATTCATGGGCAAGAATGCCACGGTACGAAAACGGCTGCACCGCGGCGGCGAGGACTGTGCGAGACGTGTTGCGTACATGGGCCGAGCTTGGAGGGTAGCACAGCGTCTGATAGAGCGTATGAAGGAGACCGAGGACACGATCGAGAGGATATTGGACGACGCACCAGATATCGAAACACATCGAGAGTGGATTCCCAGCTGATGGTCCACGCTTAAGCTGCGGGTCGATCGCGCGCGAGCCAACCTTGGTCTTATGCGACCGCCAGCCCAAAGTCCGGCGCAAGGGACCGATCGTCGCCGGAGGTCGGGGCTCGCGCAGCCAACATCAGTTCGTCAAAGTTTGTAGAATCTTTACATTTTCATGTGTGCGGCGAACCCGCCCCGGGAACCCAGCAAGAAGCACAGACAGGATAGTTATGACGAGACGAGGCGGTTATGTACCGGGGCGAGCGATGCAAGTCCGTGGTGCGTTCGAGTCCCTCTAGAATAGACGCGAATAAAAATTCGGGAACTTGAAGAGGCGGAGACGGGCACCGGGGCAGAAGGGCGGCGGGTCTACTATGAGTACATTTACAGTAAGTGATATAATACGAAATATGAAGTTACGATGCGCGCGTGGACGACGGAGATGCGATGAGAGCGGCAAGGAGGACGTAAAGGTACAGAGAGGACAATGCGAGGTCCCTGGATCAGGAGGGCCTGGGAGAGGAGATAGCGGGGGGATCGCAGTGCATTTGGGGTTGCAGCGGCGAGTGCGGGCGGGGGATTGGGGTGAAAGGTCCTAGTGCGGGTGATGCGGCACGGTATCAA
Source organism: Ganoderma meredithae (assembly GCA_022814645.1). NCBI lineage: Eukaryota > Fungi > Basidiomycota > Agaricomycetes > Polyporales > Polyporaceae > Ganoderma > Ganoderma meredithae. The sequence continues at coordinate 35,676 of JAKLMY010000074.1, read as the reverse complement.
AACAGGCGACGGGGCGGAGAACATACAGCGCGGGGCCACCATGCACCAGCACAGGCAACCGACGACGACCGTGAAGGAGGCGGGGAAAACAGGCAGAGCGGATGCACCCAGCAGGACCAAGAGGGCGTGCGGGCGAGCACGCGACGCTCTGCGTCGGGATCCAGACGTCGCGAGGCGTGCGCTGGCCTGCAGCGGGGACGCCGGCCGCGGGGCGGAGGGGCAGGGCTGGGGAGGCCGAGTGCGGGACGACGCGGGCTGCCGGGGGGGAGGGCGCGGAGAAGTCCGAGGGATGGCGACGGCGACGGCAACGAGGTGGCGGAGGGGGTGGGAAAGCGACGGCGGCGAGGTCGAGAAAGCACCCGAGGCAACAAGGCGAATTAAACCAGAACATTACGCTACTTTGATCGTCTCTGTCCAATCATGGTCGTCCGTTTACATTCCAGCGCCCACCCGTGCCCATGCGCGCCAATACCGTTCGTCGACCCCGCCCTCTCCGTCCAGCTCCAGGCCTTCCCCGGTGCGACCTCCCTATCTCATTGTGGTGTGGCATATCCCGACCCTGGTTGCGGCCCCGGTGACGCCGAGTGTTCGGGGAACCTGTAGCTCGCCTGCACCGACTCGTCGGTCCCTGGCGTCAACACCCGCCCTCCAGGACTCCCGCCTTGCGGTGCATGGTGGCTCCCGCTCTGTGCGTAACCCCCACCCCCGCTGTACATCGAGCCCTGAGGCCCTAGGAACCCGCTGCTATTGCCCCCCGTGCTACCGCCCATCCCAAAAAAACCGCTGCCGCTGCTGTGATGTGATGAGTGCGCTGACGGGTGAAGCGCGTGTCCTCCGCTGCCGCCGTACGAAAGACGTCCTTGAGCGTATGACGAGTCCGAGAGCGCGTACGGACTGTGTCCGTGCCCGTGGTGTCCAAGTCCGCTCAAGTTCCCGGCGGTCGCGTGGCTCGAAGACAGCGACCGTGACATCCCCACCATATGCCTCGTGCTCGGGGGATTGAGGTGGTGGCTATGAGGATCGTGTGCCAGCGACTGCAGCGACATTGGGTAGTACAGCTGGAGCGAGTCCACGCTCATGCGGCGGCTAGGGTCGATTGCGGGAGCACCCAGCCCCCCCATACCGGGCATGCCCATGCCCATACCAACCGCGCCTGTACGAGTCGCGAAGGGCGTTGTGGTCGTAGGGCCGGCCGTGCTATGCCGCGCGGGCGCGAGAATGCGTCGGCGAGCCTGTCCAAGCCATCGTCAACGGCGCCCAACCAAGGCAAAGTGGACGCGACTCACGTTGATCATCCAGTTGCTGACCTGGCTCATGCTCAGGCCAGTCGCATGACACAACTGCTTCTTCTCCTCCTCAGAGGGGTAGGGGTGGTCGCTGTGCCTGTGAAGCCAGTCCTTAAGGAAGTCGGTGACGGGCTTGGGCAACTTGCCGCGTTTGCGTTGCGGCGGGCGGTCGACGAGACCAGAGGGATTTGCCGATGTTGGCACCGCTTGTGGGGAGCGGTTGGGAGAGTTGGTGACGCTGATGGAAGGGTTGGAACCGGGACCTGCGCCAGCAGCGAGCGCCGAGGCGGAGGTAGAGGAGTTCATGTTGAAGTCTGGAGAACCGTTGGGGAACGTCCAGTCGTTCTCGGTCTTAATAGAAGAAAGACCGTTCCCGTTCTGAGCACCGAGGCGGGAGACGGGCGAGCGATCAGAGTGTCCTGATATGCGCTGCACGCCACCAAACATGGACTGGGGCCCGGGAATGGACGAGTGCCGAAGCGAATCGTCGTACTTATGCGCGGATCCGGGGGTGGAGCTGGGGCGAGCAATGGACGCGGCAGCCCACGAATCCGGGTCAGAGAGGCCAGAGGGAGAGAGGGTGGGACGGCTGCTGGGGGCGGAGAACTCGGACGAGGAGAGCGGGGAGAAGCCAAAAGAGGAAGGCGAGGTGGAAGATAGAGCAGCGCTGGAGAGCGAGGAGAGGTTATCGCTCACTGGGCCAGAATACACGCCGAGCTGAGTGTCAGCTTCGAGGCGCGGGCGGGTGGGCTTAGCGTCGGGGTCCGCAGAATCCGGGGCAGGAAACTGGTAGGAAGAGAGGCCAGAGGAGGACTGGGCTGTGCGGTGGATGGGGTGCGGAAGGCGGGGGCGCGAGGATGGGCTATCCGAGTAGAGTGCGGGAAGGGAGGCGCGACGAAGCTCGTGACGATCGTTGAAGGTGGACGCGAGGGAGGGAAGCTGGACGCGGGCAGAGTCAAGGTCGACGCCGGACGAGTCGGTGTCGGGCGGGGCAGGAAGACCAGAGGGCGGAACGTCTGGGGTGTCGGGATCAGACCAGGGCGAGTCGACACCGGGGCGGGGACGCTTGGGGACGGGGGAATGGTCTGGCGTAGCGGGGCGCTTGTCAGGACGAGAATGGAGACTGCTGTCCGAGGTTGCAGAGCTGGACATGCGGCGGGAGTCGTAGTCGATCTCGGCGGGGTTGGGCCTGAGGCGGACACGCATCGGGCAGAAGCAGAGACAGGGCGAGTGATGGACGTCAGCGGGAGATCGCGGAGAAGGTGGAGAGAAGAGAAGGGGACGTACAAGAGACGTGCGTCGAACGTCAGCGGCTGTGTCTCGGCTGGCTTGGACTCCTGGCTGCGCGGGGACGAGAGGGGTGAGCGGGGACGGGGCAAGAGAGAGGAGCGGAAGGCAGACGCACGAGAGGGCAAACTGGAGCTGGTGGACGTTGTAGGAGCTGAGCGAGTCTGGGAAGGAGGAGATGTCGACCGGGAGCGTGTCGATCATTGAAAAGGCGGGGCGGGTTGTGGGCGGGAGGAGGCCGCAAAGAAAGGACGGCGGGATGGGAGAGCTCGGGCGCAGGTGAAGGCGAGAAATAGCAAACGCAGGTGGCGACCCTCGATCGCCGTGTTCGCGTCCGGAGTGTCGTCGAGTGGCAGTAGATCGAATCCCATTCAGCCGCTGCACGCGCCCTATTTATCCTTCCCCGTCATCGCTTTCGTTCCTTCCCAAACCTTACGCCCCCTCCAGATCTCGCCTTTCCTTTTCCGCCCCCGCCCTCGAGTCCAATCACCTCGCTTCCACTCCCCCGGTCCCAGGCAGGTACCGCGTTCCCGAACGAGATGGCTGTGCTTTCCACTCGTGCAATTAATCATCTTCTTCCTCCGATCTCCAAAAACAACCCACAACACTAGATTCCCAGATATTCAGAAAACTCACGCCGCGAACCTTAATTATCGCCCCTCTCCTCTCCCGTCTACCGGCCGCCCGCCGACGCCCTCGCCGCCTCTTTTCCTCCCTCTTGGCGCCCCCCACGCCCCCCCGCCCCTGTCCCCAATTTGGAACAGCCCCGCCCCGCCCCCGCCTGTCGTATGGCAACCGCGCCTCCCCACCGTCCCCACGCGCCCCCTCCGCCCGTAGTCCGGCCCAGGCCACTCTCCAATGCACGATCATCCGCCTCCCTTCCTCCTCCCCCAACGTCCTCCAAGCCCCGCCAGGCGCCCGCTGCGCGCGCTCCCCGCACCCCACCCCTCGATCCCACCTGCTGCGCCCTGCTCCCCGCGCAGCGAATCCCACACAGCAGCCAGACACGGCGCATGCCCCATGTTCCTCCGATGCGAGTTTGCCTACCCTGCCCCACCTCGTTTCAGCTCGCACAAGGCATTAAGCCTTGGAATGGTCATATTGGCGCGCTCATCTGATTACCTGAGCTTTCGTCCTCTTCGCTTTCCGACCATCCGCCTTGCTCCCACCTGCCCCTTCCTCCTTCCGGATCTCATTGATTCGCACTCTTGCCACCCGCCTCGGACTTTCATGTATCCTTGCAAAATTAAATGGTGATGATCATCCAACTCTCGGAGCGCCATCGCCTTCTCTGGCCATCTTGGCGGTCCACTGTTTCTTGCCCCCGCTCCAGTGTCTACCATGCACAAGCCTCGGTCGGCGCGGGCGGACGTCGTCCACGCCCTCCCGACGCCAGGAGAACAGGATTGGGATTTTCGGGTCCTCGCTCAGGTCACCTGGGACCTGGAAGACTAGAACCTCGAATCATCAGAGGCGCGCATGCTTGGGACCCTCGGATACTATAGCACATTACGTCCAGCGCCACACTTGGGCACCCTTGTGCTGTACGCTGACCCCGGGGGTGAGACGAACCACCGCTGCTGGCTCGATGACGCTGTTCTGGGCACTCGCCGTGGGGGGCTTGGGGGGGGGGGCGATGATAGACAAGAATCGTGGCCAGGCACCGCGCCCACGGCCGCGTCCCAGGTCTGACTCTGGCTCCGACGTGAATGTAGTCGGGGCTGAGTCGAGTCAAGCTCTGGTCAAGCTCAGCGTTCTTCATCGCATTGTATTCCTCGGCACTGGGCCACTGGCCCCCAGATCGTGTCTTCCATGCATAACCCTCAGTCTTTTTTGCCCATGCCCAGCCGATGCCGGGCCACTTGGTCAGGACTCCGCCCGCCGCCATGACGCAGGTTGCGTCCACCACCCCGTCGACGCGGCGCGAGCAATTGGGTCCTGCGAACAAGGACCGGAGACACGCGAGTGGTCGTCCGCGTTTCCTCCACCCCGAGAGCCAGGGTGCTTGTGGCATAGCCCGGCTGAGTTGCAACTCGAGCTTGGAATCATTGAATGGACGAATCTGCTTCCGCGACTGGTGCACCAGACATCGGGCGCGCGGAAGACCAAACAATGTCCCACGCCGGTGGCATGTATCAGGCAATCATGGAGGAGCGCATCTCAGCTCCGTCGGGCGCGGTCGCGCGGGGTACAGCACCGGCGCGACGTCAACATCGACAAGTGGTCAACAGCGAGCATCGATTCGAGGAAAGGTGGTCGACGGAGACTCGCGGCGTAATCGCAACTTAGTTTTGGTGGTGTTGCGAGATCGTCGCGCGCGGAGTGCGCTTGTTGGACATGCCAGGGGAGGAGTGTGACACGGACACATATGTTTGACATGTCGACGACGTTTCCTTGCAGATCACCTGTGCCATCATCCCACGGCTCGCTATTCCATCCACAACGGAAGATAGTCGATCGCACGGCCGACGGGACCAGCTATTAGTGACAAGCGGCCAGAGGATGATGGATGAGGCGATTGCCGGCGCGATGCCCGCTGTCAGGCCGAGGCTAGCTATCAGGGGGGCAGGGAGGAGGTGGGGCGAGCGAGTCCGCGATGGCCCAAGAGGGCAATCCCGCCGGGGACGTCGAGGAACGCTCAAAGAACGTTGGAGAGAGCTGTCGAGCGATGGTCGAGGGCTGTGCGGGCGAGATGGCGAGATCTGGCGTGTCGATGACTTGTCACCTGCTCGACATGTGCGCGCGACAGCATCTTGCCACCTCGTCTTTTCCCATCTTGGTCCTCGTCGCCGTTCGCGAGCCGCAGCCCGTCGGCGAGCCCTGCGCCTGCCGCCACGGCGTACCCACGGTGTGCGCTGGCTTTGCCGTTGTTGCCCACGCCCACGCCTACCCGCCTCCTCCTCACGGGCACAGTCATAATGCGCGAACGCCGTCAGCCTTGTTCTCACATGTGTCGCCTCCGTCGGCCAGCCTCGGTGATCTCTCTATTCTCCGATAATGTATGATGGCCTCCTCCAGCACGACAGCACCCGGCGTGCCTGCACGAGATGCACTCCCAAGATAAAGAGTCGACCTCGCGATGGCCAGGCGATGCTCCCTCGATATCCTTCAGGCGCCCGCGCCCGCGCTCTCCTTTGCCTGCCCCTTCGACTGCGAACGTAAATTCCCCAGCTTCTAGCCTGCGCACCGCGCTGCAGGCGGCGATACCACGCCTATGGTTCGCCTGTGTGCCTCGAGAGCCTCCCTTGTCTCTCGCGATCTCATCAACTGGCCATTTACCCAGCGCGCTCTCGCCCTGACGAGGAGGGCGTATGACCCCGGCGTACACCGTCCTCGGGGCCCAGCCGACCCTTGTAACCTGCATGTGCACGCGTCTCCGGGCTCAGACGCTTCCTTCCTCGGGCTCAAGCTCGCGGTTGTAATCGCAATGCAGCGAAGAGTAGGCAAAACCATCAGGACGAGGGCGCGCGCTGATTGATAGCGGTTCGCACTTCGATTCCTTGCAGCTCATTTCGCACCCCATGAGTGCGCGTCAGGGCCCTTCTCGCGCACCTCTTTCACCGTGCGCAGGCCCACGAAACAGAATCTTCCTTGGATCCTTGGATTCAGTTGTTCATCATGAACTGCCGTCCCGGGGCGGACCCGTACACAGACAATGTATACCGATATCAATCTCTACCACCCTGCGCTACGGGGTACTGTACACTCCACATATATTAATATTAATGCAGCCACGAGATCACAAGGGTTCTGTGTATGACCAGTCTATGGCCGCGTACCCGTAACGTGAATTCGGCTACGCGTCCGAGAATAGACGGCGACGCGGGCGGGCGAGGGGGGAACCGGAGTTGGTGGCACGGAGCGTGGAGGGTCCAGGGAGTGTGGTTCTGCGTTAGGTGCGCAGGCTTCCATACCTCGCCCCGTCCACGCGCTGGCTCACGAGGGCGGCGCGCGAGGCGCGCGATGGGTGATGTCCAAGTTGCCGGCTGCCTGGCAACTGGCGTCGCGGGTCGGGCGGGGGAGGATGCGCGGCGGTCGCACGCGGACTGAAGACGTCTGGGGTTGGAGCGCGAGGAGGCGGCGATATCGATCTTGCGATTGCGGTCGTCTGTGCACTGCGTGGCGTGTTGCGATGAAGACGGGGCGAATCGACGCTGGAAGCCTGGTGGAAGCCACAGCGCTGATGCCGTTTGCTGCCTGCGCGTGGGTCCTCGCCATCTCGCATGGTTAGTGGTATCTGCAATGCCACATTCTCTGAGGAGGCATACTGCGCTTAGTCGCGTGTGATCCAGGTTATGCTTATCCGGATACACGATACGAAGCGTACATGAGACTGTGGTAGATTGGGACTCGGGAGCTTGCCGCATTGCTCGCCGAAGACCCGTGGCTGGTCGGCGGGTGGATGGCGAGCAAAGAAGGCAGGTGGGCAGCCGGATATCGCGAGTGCTAGCTGGGAACCAATTCCTGTTCTTCGCCTAGATCCCTGTGCAAATTTTCTCCGAGTCCATGCTCTCCGTGCGGCTACCGCAATCCCCCCGTTCGCGGGGGGGGGGGAGACGGCGTCGTGGATGATCATGATCAGAGCCTCTTGCAGTCTGGCCACGGCTGTCATCGACATTGGCGCTTGGACAGACGCCGCAATGCGCCCCCGACCCCGCCCCCGCAACGCGCCGACTGCCCGGCCAAGTTTGGTTTCAGTCCGTCTCCGAGCATGGGCCTCACGGCGAGCGGGGGCCCGAGTCCGACCTTCGATACCGACCCTCTCCCGCCTCCGGCCACAGGCTCCGCCCGATCTCGCTCTCCCCGCGGACCGCTCCAGGCCCACTGTCCGTGACCGCCCTTGGCTGGAGCGCCAAACATTCTAGACCGGGATGGCATCGACGACGATGAAGCATGAGAAGACGGTCGGAGCAAGCTTGGGGCCCGGGTGGGCTCCCATTTGGCTTTAGGAAAGCCTGTTCTGTGTGCGGACGTGCCGGTGCGGAGACAAGGACACGCCGGGGGTGGACATGTTCTGCCCAGTGAGCGTGCGTCCCTGGATGTTCTCCTTCGACGAAGCTCGCTCCACCCATCATCCCATCACCCTCCCCTGCCTCTCGAACCCGAGCCACCCGCCAAAGCCCACTCGGCGGGGCGGTGGCGTGGCCTCTTTCGGGGCCCCCACCGTTCTAATTGCCTGCGCCGTGTCCTTGATCATGAGCTTCCTCAGGCTCTCGGGTGGAAAGGGTTGGAGTCTCCATCACCTTTTACCTCGCTCGCACCCACCGTTGCTCACGCCCCAGCCCTTGCTATTCAGTTCCAAACGCAACACGACGAATCGGCGCCGCTCGGAGCCTGTGTGCGCGCAATCCCCGGTGCTGGGCTCCGAGCCGTGGGCGAGTGCGAGCCGTTGGAACTCGCGCACGGTTTGCGTCCCTTGTCTCGGCAAAGGCGGATTCCGGCCCATAACATCTGGCCCTGGTCAGACAGGTTGCGACAGCTGATAGTCAAGGTGAATCTCTGGGGTCTTCGGGATTGAAAGTTTGCAGGTCGAAGAAGGACGATCGGATTGTCATTCCATCTGCGACAGATGGCGAGGGCGATATAGTATAGTAGCGGTGCATGGTCTGCTTGCGACAAACACGGCCGATTACCTGTCCAGCAGTGAGTGTCGCAGGCATGGATTCTTTGCCTCTTGGTCGGTCTGCGGGCGTGGGCAAGAGGGAGTCCTCCCGTGGGGTGCGATGGGAATGGTTCAGGTCATGTTGATGCTTCAGACGCTTCTTCGGCGATGAGCGCCCGCGGATAGCGGTAAGTTCAATGTCCTGTGGTTCACGAGTTCAAGGCGCGCGAACTCGCAACGCTGACGAACCCCTGCCTGGATGGCGCATCCCCGCCTTGCATCTTTCTCTCGCACGCCTGCAGCCCACTTTGCCAGCCAGCGCGGGTGTCAATGGTTCATCTCCATCGCCGACGCGCACGCAGGCAGGACGCTGGCTGTGCCCGCCTGACGCGCATACTACCCTCCTGTGCGGCGTTCTGAGATGGAGAACGCGCACCTAATCTATCCTGCCGTTACCTTCTCTCGGACGCCTGCCGCGCACTGGCTGTTTTTAGCCAGCGATGCGGCACAACCATGATCCTGTATGCTGTTCCAGACCGCCCTTGCTTATTCGCTTCCTTGTCCACATCTTCGCATTCTGGGTATATGCGTTGGGCCCCTCATCGGAATCGGAACCACGATGCACATCCTCTGTGCGACTCTGCGACCCTTCCGCAGCCCGCGAGCCTGGTGTAATCCGTAATCCGTCCAATGTCGGAACAGATCATGAGCTGTATTCGCCACCCTGGAAAAATAAAGGTTTTGATACCTTGGGCTGCGGTGGCCAGCACTATCGCCTCTCTCTATGCCGGACGCACAGGATTCAGCGTCCCGTGTAGGTGGGATCGCGCCCTGGCCTTCATGCTTGGAGACGTTGGGGTCCCGCTAAGACTCAGCCGGTCTGTGGCATTGTATCTCGTCTTCGCTACACAGTGTGCATGACGACGATGAAACACACAGCACCCGTCCCATCGCCCACTAGTGGCTCAGAGCGCGATGATGTTCGCTCGCGAACCCGTACACGATGGTGATCACTGTGTGGGCGTTCCCCTGAGTTCCCTTCCGTGTTTGACGTGGGTTCTTACAATAAACTGTCATCACCCAACAATTCTTCAATGTTCGTCCATTCACTGGCACCTGCCGCCGTTCGCACGGGGTATCAAATCAGCGCCGTGACCGTCTGCAAGACTGAAAAGGTTGGCGGTGACGGCACCATTCGCTTCTGCCGCATTTTGACTTGATTTCATTAACAACGTCGTCCGTCGCCTAGCGCTGAGGGCCTGTGAGCAAACGATGGCGCGCCCACGGGTCATCGGGGTCTCCCAGTTGTACGTACGAGACGTGCGACGACCCTTGCGCACACCCGTCATCTCGTCACCCTGCGCCCGTGTATGTATTTTCGGCATTTTGGCCTCTCGCACCTCGATAGCGGTCACCGCATTGACTCCGCCTCCCAGTCCCTGCACCGCTCCTTTTGCCCCCTCCTTCGGTCGACACACTCTTGTGCGCCCATCCATGACCCGTAGTCGCCTCTCCCTCAGAGCTTTACATCATGCCGAACGGCTGGTTCCCCCGACGTTGCTGTGTCCGTACGACATAGTCAAAAACATATACCTCGTTCCGGCGCCCATATCGAATGACACAACGGTGCGCATTTGTCGCACATCTCACGGTGCTCGTCCCGCGCACAGCGTGCTTCACCGACTTTGCCGAGGACTGCTATGGAAGAATGGCAACCCCAAGTTGCTGGCCCCGTAAGCACCGCAACGGCGGGTTCCTCAATCTTAATTACCGGATATGGACTGGACGTATGTGTGTGTGGTCTCTTTGGCCCGCTAGTCGGGCCTGGAAAACGCGGGAGATCGCGCCGAATTCAAACACCCCTGTGCCGTCATCCACCCCCAGGGCACGCACGGTCCTTGTTAGCCGAGGCGTGTACGGAGCTTCTCTTTTCCTCGTCACTAAACCTTGGACGTGGCTCACGATGGGTAGATGCATTCGCTGGCGATCTGTTCCCCACTCGTGGGCTGCAGGGGGCGGATGGTTTCCGAGGGCATCTTGTGGTACGCGGCGGGCGTGGGTGGGAGAGGCCGATTTGCCCGAATCTCGGTTTTGGTGCGATGGAGTCTCCTGGGCTGATTCTAGCCGCGTCCTCCATTCCTCGATCGTTCGTGTTGCAGATCGTGCACATTGTCGGGAAGTCTTGTGCTCACTACATCTCATGCTAGATACCGACAAGTTCGAGGGAGGCTCCTGAGGCAACTCGTCTCCCCTGAGTAAAACCAAAGCGCATATCGCCCTCGTATCGAACCCTAAGCTTCAAGCCACGTGTGCACCGGGGTAGTTAACCTGACTTAAAACACCGCTAATGATGTAGATGATAGCATTCCCTTCGTCGCCTGCCTCCTGACTCGATTCCTGGGGGGGACTTCGTATTCCAGCCGCTAGCAACCACTGCCTGGACTTCCCAATCGATGAGAGCCAAATATATTAGAGGACCCTTCAGGTGAGTCTGGGATCTCCTCGAATTGCCGAACCTTAACAAAACTTTCTGCGGTCTCAGCTGCGATGCCCCACGAACCACCGCCACATCAGATTTCACCGAAGCTCAGTCCCTGAAGGTCGAATCTGTCCTTTCGCGCCTGCCTGTCGCAGCGCACATACTAGTTACGCAATTGGGATGCCCATTGCGAGTGGTAGATGGGAGCATGCTAACCACAGTTACAAGGCTAGCGTGGAGATCCGACCGCACGAGGATCCTCGAGAAAACTAGCATTGAGCCGGCTATGAGGGCAGGAGGACGCAGATATGATTAGTGGGGTTAGAACGCGTCGTTCACTACGAGAGGGGCGACCGGGGGTTCGGGGCCCGAAGGATTGCAGAATGGTAAACACCAGAGGTGAGTACGCGGTTGTTAGTAGTCACCTGCGTCCAATGGGCGCACCTGTGTGATACAGGCTACCTTTGTTCATGAGTTGCGGTGCATGCCTGTGGCACCGCTTTATGTCCAGCGGTGCCAAGGAGAGATTTATTCAACATGTGTTCTGCAGCGCCGATGCGCGTGGCCAAAGAGAATGCTGACGTGTTACAACTCGACAGGTAGGGCGACCGTGATGGCAGGTTGGACTAAGAGCATCACCGCACTTTATACACCCGTGCGTTTGAGAACAAATGACTATTACTCGCCCTCAGCGATACCAAGGAGGGGAAAGCAGGGGTTCTTTCAGGCCCCTTGCTCTTCTGCCTTTGGGGTGGTGATTTATTCCAATCGGCTGTCCATACATATTGTATGAATTTAAAGCGGACCCGGACAAGCTTGGAGGTTGTCTTGCTGCCATCCATAATGATTGTCTGCAGGCATGGGGTGGCGCCGTGAAGATGAAGGTGCTATGTAATCTGCAGCTGGCTATTAGGCCCAAAGGTGAAGAGGAACAGCGGAAACTTACTATGCGTACTAAGCACCATCAAATGCTCGTCTGACCAACCTTTCAGTCCGGTTGCGTTTTGCTGCCGGAACAGGAGGGATAAGGTCTGGAATTCATCACTTTTCTAGTACGTGTAGGAACCACACTCTGCGTATATTTCGGAGGCGATCTATGATGGTCTACTCCATCCTGTATAGTTATTTTGTTCAGAGGTGAAGGAGTGGCTCGAGCTCGAAACGCCAAGAGGCAGACTGCAAGTTGAAAAAAGCGACAAACTGCTGTGAATGATAGGCATTATTTTTTGCCATTTCCATGGTCTTGGACCATGTGTACGATCGAAGAGCAGGGCTTGTACTATCTCATAGAAGGAAAGTAGAATGTTAGGCGTAATTCGATGTGATTGACAGCAGTGAATAATGCAAAGCAGTGAATACGTCACATAGGTAGAGGATAGATCGTAGAACTTCATGTCTCATAGCTTTCGGCGTCCAAGCAATGAAAGTGTAGGATTCGACATACCGGCGGCTAGCAGTGGCACAGCGCGGCGAACCTGCGTCCCGACCCGCGTCTCCCTCCGCTGCTGCCTAGCAAATTACCTAGGCGGTTGACGCGTGTGATGTAAGATAGCCTAAGCCGTGCACTTCCGTTCACCGGCTAATTCGGAGATAGGGGAGAAATCGCGCCAGCAATGAGTCCGTAATATCGTGAACATCTAGGTGCGGTGCGGCGACGGTGGAGCTGCTCTACCGGAAGAAGAGACGGTCCCATTGGCCCTACTCGCTCCGGAAATGCGGCCAGCACCAGGGCAGAAGATGGAGGCACAGAACTGTGCGGCCCCATCTGACGGACGCGGTCACTTGAGTTGCACACCAGCCCAGCGGTGATAGCTAGCGGTTGGAGGGAAACGGTAATCGGATATGCGCTAGCTCTTGCTGGCTTGAAGCTCGATCCCGACACCGGACAATCCGGCATCCTTCGCTTTACCGGCACTGAAGATGGTACGAAGGAGACGCTCGGCCTTGTCGCGCTCCTTGCGCTCTACCTGAACACCATCGAGCATGACAATTTTTGGACAGGCGCGCATGATGAGGCCACGGTAGGCGAGGCGGCCAACGTAGGCATCGTCCGGGAGATCCCTGCGAAACTTGGCATCTAGTTCGCGCCAGGCGAGCTCGTTCTGGCCCCGTTCACGACGCTTCTGTGTGTCACCAACGGTGGCGCCTACGCTGCCACCGCGACTGGAATCAGAATCAGAGCTGGGGACGACGGCATGAGGAGCATTTGGGGAGACTCCGTGGAACGCGGTGCTTGAAGCAACATCCGAAGTTGAGTCCGAGCAGGGTCGCTCCTTCTCTTCGCGACCACTGGAGCGGTGGGAGCGAGAATCATGAAACAAGGAGGAGAAAGGGAGTAGATGTGTTTCGGCCGGATGTGCGCCGCCTGATTGGGCCGATTCCAAGGCAGGAAGGTCGCCTGGACGGTCACGGTCTGACGGTTGCAATGCACCTGGGAGGTCCTTGACGAGGAGGGGGAGATACCACCCAAGGGTGCAAGGATTCATCCTATTAGGGGGGCAAGCCCGTTGACGAAGGAGAGTGGGGAGTCGGCCGCAGGAGATTGAGCAGCATGTTAGCATCCAGCACAATATTTCAGACACATCTTAGGAATGCAGGGAATGCGAGGAATAAGCCCACAAGTGAAACCGAAGGAGGGGGAGGGACGGCGGAGGGGAGGGATCCAATGGCGCCACTCGGAGTGTGTACGGCGGTTATCGTGAGAGGGGGATGGGCGTCTGGGGGGCGGGGAAGGGAAGCGAGAAGGCGGCGGCGGACGCACCTGAAATCAATCATCTCGACGTCCTTCATGCCTCGCACAATACGTATAAGCTGCTTCGCGCCCTTGATCCGCGAGCCAATGATGGTCAGCTTTCGCAGCCGGCTCAGGCCCTCGAGCGGCCCAGGATCCTCCAGGAAGTTGTAGTTCAGGTTCAGTACCCGCACGTTGGGAACCATCCGCGAAAATTCCCCGGGGAGCCTCATCAGCCGACACGCCGCTAACTCCAGGTAAACCAGGTTGTAACACGGCTCAGCCATAAAGCCTGTCTTCAGAGGGTTGCCTGTATCACCAGGTCAAAAGCATCCGTTCATAACCATTCATGAATCGGCGTGTTGAGAATGCTTGGTCAGCTCCCGACGACTCCGCGAACGCCTCCACCGGTCGGCCCGTATGGATTTGCGCCCAGAATAGCAAGAGTACACGTACCGGACAGATACAGCCGCTTCACATCGCGCACGTCTCGGATCGATATGGCCCTAGTCACATATTGCTCTCGTCAGCAACGTAAGAAACCAAAGAGGGTGCGCAACTCCGAGGACACCGAAGTCCTCAGATGCCACTCACAGTCCAGCCCGGCCACTCTGATTCCGGACGCTGAGGTTCTCCAACTTGGCCAACCGGTACGCCTTCACAATCGTCCCCAGGACATTGTTGTCGGCATACAGTGTGCGAACGTTCGGATACGCTGCACCATTCACACTGTGCAATCGATTATTGCTCAGTCGCAGAATTCGCAGGCGTGGCATCGGTGCTTCCGGCTCAAATTCACCCAGTAGATTGTTGTCTGCATAGTTGACAAGAATATCAGCATTTCCATCCCCATCAGTCCCAGCTCAGACTCCACGCCAACTTGCGCCCACGCCAAGCACTTGGGCGTTAGGCATCAATCCACAGCGCTCGATAAATGTTAACAAGTCCGTTCCCATTTCCCTCTTTTTACAGCTGTTTTCATAACGATAGGCCCTTTGGACGCTGTTTACAAACACAGGCGGGCCATCAAGTTCAGACACGCAAGGTGTAGACAGAAGGCAGCTGCGACGATGATATAGAATCTGCGACGGTGCACGGATCACTCGGTGATTCGAGTCAATGTCCGCCTGTCTGTGCAATAAGTCATCGAGGTGCCTATCGTCACGAAAACAGCTAAAATTCCCACCACGTCGGATGGAACGCTTGGCGCGGCGGAACGAAAGGCAGGAGGATAAAGACAACTCCGAACCACGCACCAAGATTGAGTGCAACGAGTGATGGCAAAGAGGTCAACCCGCCGATGATGCTTATCCTGTTCTGGCTTGCATTCAACATCTCCAACCGAGTCCTAACAAACAAAGCGTGTGTGAGTATCTCGTCATTCGACGTGATAGATGACACGCCCATCCAAAATTATCCGGGAACAAAGTGGTAACAAGGGAGTTTAGCAACAATTGCCCACGTGAAGTCGTGCGCTCTGCGCCAGAGAAGAAGAACGCACCCAGAAAACAAAGAGAATGGAAGATGGATGATAGATGAGGTTTTCAGAACGCACCACTTAAAGTCGCGAAGATCTAAGGAGCGGATGATATTCTCTTGCAGACTCAGCTTGATTAGGCCGTCCATCTTCTGGAGCCCGTCAACACTACCAATCCGGTTGCCATCAGCTCGCAATTCCCTCAAATGTCGCAAGCACTCCAGCTCTGGATAGCAAAAGCGGAATAAGGCACCATGTGTAAGGATGTCAATCAAACATAATTAAGACCCGGAAACTTACGACGGAGCGAGTCGATTTGATTTCGGCTGATGTCCAAGTTCTCGAGGTTGAGCAAATGGCTAAATGAAGTGACTCCTGTAAGGCTGGCGAACCATGGGACAAAGTTGTCACTGAATTGGCAAAGATTCCCATTTAGCGAAAGAGATGGGGCACGCACAGGTTTGATGCAACAGAGAGTGTTCGTAATGTGCCAGGGACACCGCTAAGCCAGGAGAGCTGGTTCGAGTTCCTGCAGGTGTCATTTTGCGTCAGCTCCTGCCATCGGCGACCGGCAACGCCCAACTTCCTAGGCTTCCTTTAGCTAGACTAGGCTAGGCAACGAGCCCCTTACCGCCACCTTCCTCTCGGTCGTTTCGGTCTTCGCATCCCTCACTTAGCCCTCATGTGAATGGCTGACAAGTTATGGTTGGGCCCATCCAGGTCTCCGCATGGCTCCATCCTCCCACTAGGAGACAAAGAAGATGAATTACTCACAGAGAAAGCGAATCCAGTCGAGGAAGGAATTCCTTGAGTCGCGCGGTGCTGTCTAGGTTGCGATTCGAGAGGTCGATGGAGGTGAGCTCCTCCCAATAGGGCTCGAATGGCTGCACGTCCGTTATCACTTGCACTAATCGATCATGGGCCACTCCGAAGCTACACTCCGTTAGGAAAGTAGCGTCATCTCCTGCACGGCTGAGATTGGGCGTCGAGGGGGATGCTGTGAAGACATGGCGGGATGCATGGCCGTCAGACGGCGCACCAGGACCAGCACTTGACCGCCGCTGTTGGAGAGGGTAGAGCTCATCGGCAATTGGGCGCGACGAGGTGCTCACTTTTGAGGGCGAATCTTCTTCTCCGTCTGGGAGTGCCGCGGTGTTGAGTCGACACGTCGATATGTCTCTCGCTTTGTTGGGCTTACCTATGCTCTCCAAGTCCCCAAGCATCTCCGCAATCCTCTTTGACCTGGCGGATGGAACAAGAGCCGCACTGTGCTTGTCCTCGTTTCGTGAACTCGATGCCAGACGACTGTCTTCCTCGCCGATTGCGGCACCCTCTGGGGTGGGGGCGTTCCGCCCAATGCCCACAATTGGTCCCTCGCGTTTGCCGTCCGAGAAACTGACCGATCGGCGATGGCCGCTCTTGTTTGCTGGAGTGCGCATATGAGCACGGTTGGGATCCTTCAAGGCTGACATGGGCGTTGCGCTGGCGCTTTTGAGCACCGAGCGTGGAGCAGGCGTATTCGCGACTACATCTGGCCCGCCATGGATTCGAGACGGTAGATCGGGAGTCGCTGAGGGAGCTAAGTAAGGGGTTGCAGCGATGAAACGGGGAGGAGTGTCTGCGAATGCGGGCTCGACTGTGAACTCTTCATCGATTCCAATGCCAACGCCAATACCGGATTTGTCTAATTGGAGGTCCAAGGTCGCGGTTGGGATCGTGCTCCTGGTACCTTCTTCCCGGTCGTGAGATATATCGCTTTCCGTGTAGGATATGTCCACATCCTCCTCTGTGTCGTTAATCGGAACGTCCTGTGCGAAATCGTGCGACGGGCCGTCAGTCGAGAAGGATGTCAACTCAGCTTCCTCTTCATCTTCAATGTCCTCCTCAAGCACCTCCTCGATTCGACTCTTCTCCAGAGGCATCGAATCGCCTTCATCGACTGCATGGTCCCTCCTATCAACATTCTCCACGTGTTCGTCCATGTCTTCTTCCCGCAGACTCTCGATGTCGCGAAAGGGATCCTCGCTCTCATTGTCCTGATCTTCCTCTACATTTCGCACCACGCCGATTTCCACAGTCAAAGCTGCGCTGGCAGAGCCCACGGCAGCGCGTGCCTCAGATTCCGGAATCCCAGATGTAGCGAGTGCGGTAGCCTTCACCCATCGCATCATGACCCGGTCGAAAACCATCTTGCCAACCCTATCAGCGAGTAGTGCCCCGACATCGTTCGGAGTGATTTGTACCATTTGCTTCGGCCCAGCATGCTTAACAAAGGAATCGGCGCTCCCTGTGGTTAATGTTGTTCCCGAGGCCGTGCTGGAGGAGACAAAACGTGTCAAGTCTGCGTTACGTCCAGCACGCAGTGATGACGATGGATATGCTGGGACGTTGGGCGGAGCGAGGTGTCCAGGGCTCGGCCTCACCGGAGATCCCGGGGCGGTTGACGTGGAAGCTGTGACGAGACGGACTGGGGGAGGGAGAGAACCGGGCACTGGGGGTACCGGGAATTGAGAAAGCATACGGGAGGTTTCGCTGATGGACATGCGGGTGAACTCTTCCGATACCTCGCGGGTAAGGTCGGAGGAGGGCCGGGCGGAGTGGGTGGGACGCACAACTGACGCCTTGCGAGGGCTAGGTCGTGGACTAGAACCTGCGCGTTGCTTGCCCCACGATACACTAGATACCCTGCTGGGCACAGCCATGGAGGGACGGCGATTTTGCAACAGCACTTCGCTTGGCCTACGCAGTCGAGCGTAAGCAGTCGAGTCGCCGTTGCGAGAGCGGAGGGACGGAACTGTGAGATCTGCGGAGACTATGGATGACGCCTCCGTAACATCGTCGATGCGAAGGTTAGATGCTTCAGTGTCTCCCGAAAACATTCGCTTCGACCCTTTCATATCACTCCGAATTTGAGCCATGAGACTGGCCGCCTGTTGCCTATAACCTAGCGATGAATAGCCGGAGCGTTTGGACGAGGTCGTGCCGTTCGGCGAAGAGTCTTTACCTGGACCACTTTCTGGGATTGCGAGGAAGGAGGGTTTTGCTACAAAAACACAGTCAAAACATCATGATAAGTACAATAAACAAAAAGTACGCACGTAGAGGCTGCGGCTCCTTGACGAGACGGTCCAGTCCTTGGACAGCCTCTGCTGCAGGCGACCGTGAGGTCGCAACAGTAGATACGGTAGAAAAGTCTCGTGCTTGGCGGATCTGATCCATGAGGTTCCTGGATTCTCCGACGTAATCTCTTCGCGAGAGAGGACGCATGATTATGGCATCCCCGTCGCCTTTCTCCCCGCTGTAATCGCTGGCAGGGCTCAGCTTGAGACGTTTTGCACTGCGCAGGCGGGAGAAGCTGGATTCTTCTACCGGAGAGAGGTCCGAGGGAGTGGTGCGCTGACTGCTGTGGGTGGTGGGACCTCCGTCACCAGATGGGGTGTTCACGGCGATGGAGTCGACCATTGCGGATAGGTGATCGCGCGTGAAAGTGTCGTACTGGAATTGGAAAAGACGAAGGCGCGGATCTGTGGGAGGAGGATTGAGATGGGGAGTTGGAGTTGGATTGCCGGGTCCTGGGGTACTCTGGGCGTCCGGGATAGGCCCTGTAGGGTTGAAGGGACTGGGACGGGGAGCGGTAAAGGTGAATTGAGTTTGTGGACCTTGAACTTTCAAGGCGTCGTGATCCTCTGATGGGAGTGTTACGGCAGAGGTAGGTCGATCGTCCAGTTCGTCAAGGAGGGATGGCTCTGAGGGGGGGACGTGAACTTGGGACAGACGGGAAGGAACGGGAGGGGCAGCTATGGGTCGTGAAGCGGAGGGCAAGGAGGGGTGTTGGTATGGAGGGGAAGGAGGCTCAAACATCTTCTCGAGAGCGAGAGGACTAAAAAAGTCCTTGACAGCGGGCTTCTTGTTTCGACCGGGGGTCTTGGGGAGGAGAGGGACGGTGGGGAGGTCCTCGCGGACGATGAAGGTGCCACGAGAATCATCGGTGGCTGATGTGGCGGGGGAGGAGGCAAGGTCGCTGTTGCGCACGAGAACGGAGCCCAGAGGCTGAGTGAAAGAGAGTTCTGAGCCAGACTGGTCGGGGTCGAGGAACTGGGATTCATCTTGCCAATCGATCCATTCGTCGACGTCAGCGAGCTCGTCGGTGAGCCAAGCAGGTTTAGGCTGGGAAGAGGACATGCACTACGCACAGGGGTAGATTGAGGGCGGGGGAGGAGCAGACGGGAAGAAGGCAAACCGTGGATCGGCGGAGGAGGATGGCGGGGAGAGGACCGAGCCGAGCAGCCACCGCCCGCACTCGACCAGAGGCCAACTCAGCTCAACTCAACCCGCCTCGCGTTCTCTACACGTGATCGCGGCCACTCGTCCTCTGGACAGTGCCACTTGCTCGGTGCAGCTGCTGTCTCCGCGTCCTCTCCCTCTCAGCAACGACAACCCCTTGTCCTCTCCCCGGCCCTCCTCTCTGCCACCCGTCTTCCCTCCTTGCACCGGCTGCCCGCGTCTCCCCAGCCTTCCTCCACCCCCTCCACCGACATCGTCTATACACTGTGGGTGCTCGTCTACGTCGCATCTCATTTTCTAACGCCCTTCATCCACCACGCCACCTCCTTTCGCCCTCTTCAAGACCGTCGCACGCCTTCCTCCTCCTCCTGCGAATCAGCCATAGCCAACGTAGCACTCCCGTCCTCCCACCACTACCGGCCAACGGGTTTCATGTGCGTCATTGACACCCTCATGAGACTAGTTGACGCTGTCTGATCACTCCATCTTCAGACGCTCATATTAATAACCGTAAGGCCCTATTCCATTGCCACATACTGCCCTGCAACTACAACGGTAAGCCCCATCATAGTGTTCATCATTACGCATGAGCTCACTCCTCAGCCCATCTAGACAGCAGTCCACACGGTCGATCTATGGACCTCTGTTCATCGTGGTCCCGCCCTCGCTCTCATAAATCGGTCCTCCCGACCTCGTTGAAACATGGCTCCAGTCTTTCCAATCCAATACCTATTCCGCGTCGCCAATCCGTACATCTTCCCCCTTGCTCTCCTATACGCGGTCAGGACTCTCCAGAACTCGTTTTTAACTTCGACTTCTCAGTATCACCAGGTGGATTTGATGAAACTACCCATCTCCATCCTCATAACCGTGCTGCAAGGGTGCGACGACCTCCTCATCAAAAGGCGGTATACACTCCGCTCGCTATCTTAGGTACCAGCCATCAGAACATCGCACATCCTTACGCCCATGAACCCTTCCTTTACCCCATCCCCAAATTCCCACTGTGCGACGAGAAGGGTATGTATACGCAAAAGTCAGACATACGCGTCAATCATGCTGCTGCGAAGGAACAGGTTGCTCCAATGCCTCCGCCAGCCCGGACTATCTCGATTCCGTCGCACTCGTCGCTCTCTTCTTTCCATTTGTCTAACTCATCCTATCCTCCTTCGTCGGATGCTTCCTGGCCGATTGGCACCGACAATGACTCTTCCCTTTCGTCCTCCTTCCACGAATCTGTTGTCCCTTCTACCACCAACTTATCGTCCTTGCCATTCCAAAATATGGAGCCCCCTTCACTCCCTCCACCCACTCTACGCCACGGACCCTCATCAGATCGCCTTCTACCCTCTGATATGCATACTCAACACACTGTGTTCAATCGGAGAGTCGCACTCCATCGCACGACTACTGCAGCCCCAATTGTATCGCTCAGCATTGCGCAGGCGGAGAGCTCGCATCGGCCTTTACGCATCGGGAGAGGCGCGCGCTCGCGATCACCAGACTCCTCTCGCCTTACACCCCACTCAAGGCGTAGTTCGAGTGCCTCCGCGGGACTGGGTCTCGAGAGGTTTCGAGAGCCTAGCAGGCATATTGGCACTGTCATTGGGCGCGGTGCTAGCAGGGTCATCAGCATGTTTGAGTACGGATATACTGGTGCACGCTCCCTTGTGAGCGATGAAGACATCGAAAAGTCGTTGGAGAAGAATCCAGTGAGCAAGGCGCTAGAAGCCGACTGCGACCGGAAGCGAAAGGAGGAGCACGAGGAGGGTAGTGTGCAAGGCAACAGCACCTGCGTGCTGGAGAGTGGTCGAACGAGAGCCCGTGCTTCCGCTCGGGGTGCTCCTAGCGCTACTCGCACCTATGCAATTCCTGGCTGGCACTAGTTGTGCACGACGAGTGAGTCTTGCTGGCCGATGCTTGCTCGTTCACTCGCTGAAAGTTCAGCTGACAGGTGTGTAACCTGAAAAGTTGGACTACGACCAACCACCAACAAGGACAATGTAGCCATGGACACGTAGCTCCTCACATCTCCCTCCTCGACATTTTGCTGCACAATGTTCACAGCATAAAAAGCCCTTCTCCGCCCCCTTTCCCGCTTCTCGTACTCTGTGGCAGTGACGACCTTCGATGCCACCTCTGACTCAATTTCCCTAGATCATTCGCATGTTTCGACATTGAACACTCGTATTAGCATCGGCATCCTTATTAGAACCACAAGGACTCACGCATTCTTTCCCGTATATCAGTATATGCGTATCCATGACACGGCCCAACCACGGCATCTGCATCCTCATTGACACTTATGCATTAATGATCTACCACCAATCGCCAATAAGTAGAACGCTACCAACTTAGACTCCTATTAGCACTCGCATAATTACTGTCATTTTATATCCATCGGACGCGTACAAGGTACTCGATTCCGCCTACCTGGCACTTTTTTATGGCTCCTGACGCTCTGGAAGAGTTTCTTACCCCTCCCTCCGGATCCATCTCAACCATCTGGCTTAGTCGATTTTAGAGGGCATTCGCTTGGGTGCACTACAGATATATATGCCTTGCACGTCGATATCCCACCTGCATCATTTCAGGGAGATTCAAGAAGCATTACATCAAACCCAGCCAACTATTTCAACTGTGCTACACTACCGATACAATCTACGAATGAACATATGCACCTCAACACTGAGGGCAATATGTTACATGTCACCACGAAAGCGACTTGGAACCAAAAATTGCGACAGAAGTTACGCGATGATAAATCATCAGCCACATGCCCACCCAGACACGCTCTCAAACGTGAATGGCCAGAACACGTCCCCCCGCCTTTGTCACCGCCCTATAGAGGAACTATTCAATTGCGAGCATCATCCAGCCTCTGCTCCTCGGTAGGCCCTCAGTATCCCAAGGGTTTTCCGCCACAACATCCTGCTACCCATCACCCACTCACACCCCAAGGGGGTACTCGGTGACGTGGAATACACCGGGGACATGCACTTCCCGAACACGACTCTCCACCATCAAGAATGCTGAGCAATAACCTTTCACATGCTACAAAAAGCTGCGCTCAGTTAGTTACGCTCGCTGCATGCGCAACGCTCCATTGGTCTCCCGTCTTCCTGTTCGTGATACTCGACAGCCTCAATCGCATACAAAAGCAAGGCACACCGTATCTCCTCTCCAGCAGCCTTGCACATCATCCTCGCCAACTCCTCACGCTCGACGCAGAGACACCTAGCGGGGAACCCTTTCCAGCGACCGACTGCACTGCTCTACACGAATGATGACTCGTGCGTCCAACGTGCAAAATCGAGAACGAATCTCTGTTGGGACAGCCCTTAGGGGTCGCAACTTCGCTACATAGTGAACCGAGTCGAGGCGTCACTGGAAACGTCCTGCATAGGATGACGCATCGAGAGAGAGAGCAGACAAGACGGTACCACGCTACCGGGTCAACAGAGGTGCGATATTGGAAAGCCTGTGCGACGAGAGTCTCGTGCTGTTCAAGTATAGGAAGGACAAAGAAAAAACTGCAGGAAACGCGCAACGTGCAGGTCTTTGCGGTCCAGCTGAAATATAAGGAGAGCCAAGCTCTGCCAGGTGGTGTCCTAGTCCAGGTTGGGTGCCAATGCATGTCCGCGCAGTGCTATCACCGCAAGATAGGTTCCGAGTAGCACTCAATCGAATGTAGTGGAGGTTGGGATGGTACGCAATGGGTGGCAAAGCCCACCTTCCTGTGGGGGAAGGGTAGGAGTTGGGGGCGGTCGAGCGAGCACAGAGAAGCTATGCGTACGATGTGCTAAAAGCCTACCGCCGCATGCCCGCCCCTCCTTGTGCATAACTTCTAGGCCAAAAGTAGCGCACCTGTACCTCAGACAGCGCCGCCTACACGCATGTGCACCCTATGCCACTCTGGAGCAATCTGCTACGCTATCTTTCGCTGCGTCTTCCCGTATGTTCTCTGAAGTTCAGATGGGAGATGATCACCCTGCACCCTGGCGCTATCGCGCCACGAAGCCATGCCCCTTTCGCTGCGCATACCAGCGCTTCCAGGTTATGTCCTGCGGGACAGTCGTCTTGAGATGAGACAACTCGTCCCGCAGGACCTTCCTGCGGCGAGCCAAAGTCGGCACAAATATCGCCGGGGTTGAGAAACGTCCTCCAAATGTGGCCCTGTGACCTAAAGGACGTCCCTCTGGAGTGAGTCGGAGACTCAGGATCCATTCGACTCTGTGTGGGTGCTCGGCTACTCCGAAGAGTGGGAGTACACACCGTGAGAGTATGCACGAGATATAGCATCCAAGGAGGCACTGATCGTAGAATCAAGCAAGGGAGCAATGGAAAGCAGGGACCAAGGTCTGTTCGTGGCTGACCCACTGATGGCTGCTCGGACATGATGTCAACCCAATGTGCGCGACCCACTCATCCTCCCAATGTGTCCCAAGAGATATATCCGCGACG
The DNA here is from genome assembly GCA_022814645.1 of Ganoderma meredithae. Taxonomy (NCBI): domain Eukaryota; kingdom Fungi; phylum Basidiomycota; class Agaricomycetes; order Polyporales; family Polyporaceae; genus Ganoderma; species Ganoderma meredithae. Next base: position 12,066 of record JAKLMY010000074.1, on the reverse strand, counting down.
TCTCCCTAGTGCTCGCGGACGAAGCCGGCCTTATGTGGGAGGGATCTCGCGCGTACCGGCGTTGCTCTCCCTCTTTGCTTTGGTCGGCCATACGTGGAGCACGCGTGCAGCGGTGTTCTGTATGTAACGACTGCAGGCTACGACGAAGGCGAAGGCGGGATGCGGGAGCGACGCTAGCGGAGATCTGTCCGTTCTCCCAAACAAGGTGTCGGCATTGGCTCGAAGGCAAGGCACGTGCCGAGGAGACGATGGAAGGACACGATGGAGGAGTCACTGCAGGCAAGGGCCTGTGGATGACGTCCGGAACAGACAGCAGACAGTCTTGCAGGATTCAGACGAGGTGGACGTGCGCACCTAGATGACCTGTGGGTCGTGCATGGAGTGTCACTGCTCAACCACGGAGATGTCCCATTCTCCCATGGTGTGGACGTCCCGGAGCAGAGCTTGAGTGCGAATGGGTCCATGTGGAACTTAGGGTTAGATCACACTCTGGGTTAGAGAGTGGAACGTGTGGCTGGGGCGACGCGTCGGCGACCAGGAGAGCGACAGCGGGCCATCGGAACGAGGACTTGGAGCGTTGGAAGCCTTTGGAAGAGCGCAGGAAAAGACAGGAGGGAGAATACATACCGCAGAGGGCAGCTGAACCATGCGAGCCCGGTCGGGCTGTCGTCGTCGGGAGCAGGTCGTCGCTGCCGCTCGGCCAGCCACGCCCGCGAACAACACCCCCGCTTGGCGCCCGCCAAACAACGCGTCAACAATCAGCCACACTCGCGTTCAGCGCTCAGCCACAGCCCAGCTGCCATGCATTGCACTTCATTATGCGGCGCTACACTGTACTGCGTGCCTTGGCATCAAAACGCGCGCTTAACCTCTCCCCCCGTAACCAAGTCTACGGCCACCGTCTCCAAGTCCAAGTCCCCAGCAATTTCACCCCTTCCGCCTCAGCTCCGCAAAGACATCGTGCACAGGCCCACCGGCCCCAAACATCTTCTGCAGGTCCTCCGCGAGCTTCTCCGGCTGCTCGTATGCAGCAAAATGGCCCCCTTTCTCGTGATCAGACTGGAAGACGACATTCCCCAGCAAACGCATCCACCTGACATCGAGCATGAGCGAACCACCATAAGCTCAGCAGTAGACACCCGAACGTACGACTTGGGCAGACATGCCATCTCGCGAGGAAAATGCGAGATCCCCAGCGGTACCGATGTCCAGCGTATGCCTCGGAAGAAGCTCTTATTGCCATCCGTCATCTCGTAGTACATCCGCGCCGAGGCCGTCGGCCCTGCACGTGAGAACCAGTAGATCGACACCCATTCCAGCACTGATACACCCACTTGTGAGAATCACAGGACATCCCACCAGATACTCACATCGGGCTTACCTTCATCATCGGCCCACGGATACCCATCCGACCAATTCACAAGCTTCTCATAGATCCACGCCAGCAAACCCACCGGAGAGTCCGCCAAGCAATGTCCTATCGTTTGCGGCTTCGTGGCTTGCTGTATCATGTACCCGCTACCTTCATGGAAATGACGCTTTGTTTGCCCAACTGCCTTCTGCGCTTGCTTGTCGAAAGGATACGCAAGCATGCTAAGCAGCACGCGCGGTCGGCACAGGAGCGCAAAGGCTCCAACGTCGGTTCTTTCACAGGCACGATACGGACGAAGACGTGATCAGACGTATCTCAAGCTGAGCGTAAGACGGCCCAGCGTACATCGGGCAGTTCGTATGCCAAGCCTTGATATGTTGGTGCCCGTACTTGGTCACTGCGTTCAGACCCACCTTGGGTGAAACGCTTAGTACGAGTGGTTGACCGTCGGGTAAGTGCACGCACAACGTGGCCCCAGTCCCCTCCCTGGTACACTGCAATGACTCCAATCAATAAATCCATCCAATCGTGAACCAACAATGCCACCGACCGTAATGATGGTACCCCAGGGATAACATCAGCTTGTTGCAGACCTATGTTGAACGATAGGCGTGAGCTTCACATTACTCTGCACACTGTTCAGACTCGCCTCCGCATACTGTGCGCCAGCAAATCCGCGCCTTTTGGGCGCCTCTGAAAACCCGTAGCCGGGCAGACTGAGAGCAACAACATGGAAACTAGGTTTGTCGACCAAATTCGCTGTCAGTATCGGCAGGAGCTTTCGCGATTCAAGAAAATGGCCGGGCCCTGTCGGCAAGCAGCTATTGCTCAGTAAAAGTGGGTCGGTTTGACGGCGGGGGAACTCACATCCATGAACGAAGAGTAGAGGAATGGCGTGAGTGGCGTGACTACGTTGGTGGACATAGTGGATATTGAGGGCACCGAAGCCGTCAACCTGAATGTCCCGTGTAAACATCGGGAGCTTGTTGATGGCCTCTTCAGATCTCCGCCAGTTGTAGTCATGTCTCCAGCGTTCTACCAGCCTCTTGATGTGAGTGAGAGGCACGCCGTAGTCCCACCCTGCATCTTCGAGCTCGTCTGGATAGCATGCAAGGTCGAGCTTCTTTCGGAGGCGGTCAAGATCGGCGTCAGAAACGGAAAGCGTGAACGGTTGTTCTTTGACAGCCTCTGACATCGGCAACTTAGTGGGGGGCGAATGGATGAACCAGCGGGCTCGGGGACTGACCAGGGAAGGGGCTAAGGTACTCATGATGGGCTCACCATCATCACTATATACACCCTCGGAGTCTACGCGACGGCAGCAAAAAATATTCAGGCGACCTATTGGCAAATCTAATATGCCATCGCTCCATTGATGCTTGAGACTCACCTTGATCCCTCGCAAATGTCATGCGGTGGCCATATTGCACTGCCATGGTCGAGAATGCCAGCGGCGTACGGAGCCACTATGTCTCGGTGGCACACCTAGTAGCACTGCGAGGTTGCGCATCTTGTAAAACCTCTGTAAAAGCCTAAGAGCCTGAGGGTTCGATGGCGTGCCCTGAACGTGGCTCCGGTGGACTTCATGATTCAATATGCTGAATAGGCAAGGTTGACGGAGGAGTTGCCAGATAAGATGTACTAGGGTGATTCTGGGGTCTGTCTGGGGCTGTTGCAAAATGAAATCATCGTGGCCAACGATGGGGCTCAGGAGGACACTGTTCTTGGGGAGCTGGATTCCTTGCCCTTCTTAAGACTCTTCTGGCTTCAAGAACAGTTCAACGTGCTAGCAATTCAACGTGCCAACGTAGTAAGACCTCCGCTGAAGGCTTGATATGGAGTATCTGTAGGATATCTCCTGGCCCACCCATGCGGGCTTGTTGATATTGACCAGCCGTATCAGGCAATCTCAGGGTTTTAACCCAACGACTCAAATTCAAGGCTTGCGGCCAATGCGGCCAATAGTAAATATATAGTGCCCCTCCCTGCGTGTCATACTGCGACAAAGAAGCTTTTGGATAGGCAGCGCTGCAAGGCCCACGACTAACCGTAGAGAATAAGCAGTGATTGGGAATAATATTGCAATATACAACGTACAGCACATTGCAGAGGAAGAATATTAGAGGGAAGCGACGGCTGAAGCGTGGCTACTATCGTGCATCCATCGTGTAAGCCAACCGTGCTCCACTTGCTGTGTCTGGAGTGCCGCTTCAATCCTCTTCAGGGCGGAAGCAAGCCAAGCCTTCTTCCTGTTGGACAGCCGGGGGTCATTCTGCTGAATGATCATTGACGACGGGTCGGTCCTTTCAAGCGTACGCTGAAACAAGGGAAGCATTGCCTGGGCCATAGCTGCTGAGGGATTTGTGGGGTTTCTAAACAAGGCTTTCAAGAGGAGGGCGTTGGACACGAGATCGGAGGCGACGGGAGGTAAGTTGTAGATGCCGTAGAGAGTGGTGAACGTGATGATGTCCTTGTGACGTTGCCAACGGTGGAGGGAGTGAAGAATGATCTGAGCGGCGTCCAGAGAAAGGTCAAATCCATACTTTGGGCGGTTACTGAACACCTTGACAGCGAGTCCCGGACAACGTAGTGCGTTGCAGCGCACTGGAGATAGTGAGAGAGGGATTGTGAGAGACGAGGAGGTAACAGGAGGGTAGAGCGGGTCAAGTGGGTTGCATGGGGAGGAGGAGAGGATCGGGAATGAAAAACTCACTGGCAAATGCGACGACAGTACTAGGCCTGAAGGACCGCTGTGCACCTCTCCAAGAGGGGAAGAGCTCCGCGACACGATCGAGCTGCTCGGGAGTGGATGCGAGTTGGAAAAGATGGTTCCATACTGAGGATCGGACTTGACGCTTTGTTTCGGACTTTGTGACAAGGCATGCACGAGCGAAGCCGTATATCTGATCGAAGCGGGCGGTGCGATCGTAGTGGCGAGGGGAAGGGACAGAGGGATTGTGAGGAGGAAAGTTGGCGTTGAGGGCTGAGTTGGGGGTCGGAGAAGGACCGGCGGAGTCGAGGTCATCGGAGAAGAGGGAAGCCGAGGTGTCTACGGCATCCCCAAAAAGCTCAGCTGAATCTGCAGTGGATGCGGAGAGCTGCTGATTTCTCTTCAAAACTAAACAAGAAAATGAGAAATGTGCTCGGAGGGAGGCAAGAGACACTTACCTGCTGCGGTGGCGTGGATGGAACGGAGGGTGGATGGAGGGGGTGATTGAATGGCAAGGCGGAGGAGAGAGAAGGATGGGAGAGGTCGACGAAAGGTGGCAAGGACGTGGGCCATGGTGGCAAACAGGGCGCGGGGAGCGTGGGTGCAAGTGCGAGCTCGCCGCTGGATCACTGCACGGCTGTTGAGTGCCCGTCCACTGGGTCGACGGTCGACGTTGGACCTTGGACGCTGGAATTGGACCTGCGGTGACGGCGAGGCCCGGTGCAGGCGCCGGTGCCCAAACACGAACAAGCATCATCGGGCCGCAACGGTCTCTCGAACGTCTACTTGGATGCCAATGGCAGTGCTTATTATTATTATTATTATCTCGTCAGAGCTCCGCAGAAAACAACGTATACAGATCAAATCTACGCGTGTCTTTAGAGGTTAATAAACACGGCCCTTAATCGCGTTAATAACGGCGAACAACCATTGTTGACCCCATTAATAACCGGCCTGGCTACCACTTATCTCGGGAAGGCGGAGAACCTGGTCGTTACACCTCTTCTTCCCTTGGCACAGCTGCAGTGACTGAATAATCGAGGAATGTAGGTGGGCAATCATCGGAGATATCATCGTACAGGACACTCCGTTGCCGGATTTACGACGTCCTCGTAGGGAGGTTTCGAACAGTTCTTGACATGCCATTTCGGACCCTCCTTTTCTAACGGTTAACAGGTTGATAACTTGTGAGTTAACGCCATGTTAGAAGGTCCGAGTTGTTGCCCGCGGCCTACAGCCCCAGGCATATGGACATCCCTCCTGCCGTCCACCCTCGACATCGTAACATTCAGTCCATCACATCCGCAGTCACTGCGCGGCCCCTACCGACGGCCTACAGGACACGCGTGACCAGCCCTTCAGTTCGTCCTCTCACCGTGAGCGTCGCTCCCACTGGCAGGCTCCACCCCAAGGACGTCTAGGCAAGGATCATTGCATCCTCATCGAGGAACAGGCCTGGCTCATTATCGCTCCCTACTAACCCTCTTCTTCTTACCCAGGCCCCCTCCGTCAACACGGTCCACAAGCCAACATTGCAGCATGTCTCGTCCACGCGGCCTAGAACGCCTTCAGTCGTTTCCGAAAGCTCCAGCCCCCAACAATGACCCGACAACTGTGGAAACGAACCTGCCAGAGGATGCCGTTCGCCTATTGCAGAACATCCTCGCTTATCATGTCGCAGACTATCCTGGCAGTAACGTTTTCGGGCACGAGCAAGGAAAAGGCCTCGAACTAGCCGAGGCGTTCGTGCGGACTCGCCGCGGAGACCAAGACCATGCACAAGACCACTTGGAAGCCGTGACCGTTTGTGAATTGCTGGTGGAACACAGTAAGTCCCTCCGATATGAAATAGCCCCATTTGTCAAGGAGGCGCGCCGTGCTAAAACCCATGCACAGATATGTTGAACATTCATGGGACTTTTTCTGGCGCATGTGCGGTACACATGGTCGACATGTGAGTGTTCTTTATTCGTCATCCTCTCGATTATCTCAGACTCTCCCCAAGTGCCACCTTCGCCCCGCTCTTCGCCTTGGCCACGGTCACAGGTTTCGACCCCTCAGGATTTTCTACTTCTATGAATGTGCTCTGGCACGCACCAGCCTTTGCGTGAGTGCTTCTGTCTTTCTTATTAATACGGCGTCCTAATCGTGCTTTTGTCCTCCTTAGTGGCTCAAGACTTCGATTTGTTGGGACATCTCTTTCTTGTAGGACGAAAATGGCATCAGCACAGTGCAAAGTGAGGATACTTGGCCAAAATTCGGCGTTATGTTCACATGGAACTTTTTCTGACAACAGGTTTATGAGGTGGAGAAAGGAACACTGATCCTTTCAGCCACGCACGTAATCGCACCTAGCCATGCTCGAGGAGGAGCGGGCCACGCGAATGATCGCAGACATCGCTCTAAGCTCTAAGCTCCTCCTTCTGTGGAGATAGCTGCTCTGCAAGCATATTCGACCTCAACCGTTTGTTTGTGTCGTTGGTATTCATACACACTGCCGCGGAGTTGAGATGTGTGATATGCACAAAGCAATTAAACATTACAACACAACATATCGACAAACATGACAAGTAGATGACTTTCAGATGATTGCGAATAGGAACTTGGTATGTAAACGGTAGTTATCGTCCGTGGCCGATGGCACTTGCCCGTATCCGCCGCAAGAGACCGCAATCGGCTCAGTCAGGCTCAGTCCTATTATATAGTCTTGTGAAGCAGTCAAGGAAGAAAGTAATGATGCAACACGCAGCATAACATAGCGATGACCGGAGGCATTCCTTGTCTAGAAGGTTATTGTCGGACGTCTGATTCCCATGCAGCAGCGCGGCTCCATCGACGATCTTGCCAGCTTCGGAAGTACCTCGAAATCTCGGCGTCATCCCGAGTCACATCGTCATTGATACACAGAAGTGCAACATCTTGGTTTCCGTCAACAGAGGCCAACATTCTCCGAACTTGCGGAAGGTTGAGCAATTGTTCGAACATAGACGGCGTGCCACCTGGAGCACGCATGATCAATAACTCGTAATCAAAAATTGGCTACAACAGCCGGGACTCCCATAAGAAAGCAAGAACGTACCGATGACGTATCGATATCGTTGCATTATTCGCATAGACCACTGTCGCACGCTCGTGTTCGGTACATCCTTCATGACGTCGTGAAGCGCGAAACGGCCGTCACGCCAGTCAGCAACAAGCGGCAGGTGAGGAATAACGGTTGATTCGTCCCCAGAGGGTGGCGAATCGGACGGAGGCGAGCGTCGATCCGGGTGTGGAAGTACCGCAGACAACCCAAGACGGCCGCTCGCATTAACTAACGCGACGATGACTAGCGTACTAAAATCAGAGAAGAAAAATGGAACGCCCGAGTGCACGTACCACAGTCTCCACAGTGAGGTTTGTCGAAAGCGATGTGTTGAAAAATTGCACTAGCCGTCGGAGGACCACCTGCCAGCCCGTTGACACCGAAGCACTCATCTCGCCGAATGATGCAAGTCCGTTTGTATTTGTCCTTGGCGTTGAACTTCTCTGAGTCGAATGCTGGCCAGCCACCAAGTCCTCGCCTCCCATACTCATTGTAAGCATAGCCGTCTAGCGAGGCTGAAGGCACAAGACAGGGCGTGAGGACAAATCGTCACAATGAGTTTGCCAAGAAATGCTTACAGAAGTGATACTCCGTTTTAAAGTGATTTCCTATAAAGCCTTCGTCCTTCAAGTGGGTTCCAATACGATCGGCCTTAAGCGTGTCTCGAAATCCAGAGTCGACTCGCGTTTCCCTGTTTTCCGGCGCTCCACCAATCTCCATCCAAGCTCTTTCCGCCTCGAGCTCTCCCCAGCTGTCGTCAGTGCCTCCGATACGCCCGACCACCCATGTCCATAGCAACGCCTCTCGCGAGCGCTCGACGAGGTAATGAGCGAACATGAACGTCTGGTAGAAATCGCCATCGCCGTTTTCGGTTTCGCGAAAGGCATGCGTTCCCGTCTTGGCAATCGCATCTGGCCAAACTAGTGCGAGTTCCTGTAGAATAGCAAAAGAGATCGACTTCGCTTCATGTTGAATGTAGGGTCGACGTCGCGTGCCAAAACGTTTACCTGATGATTTTACAATCACACCTTAACGTTGGACATGCATGGAACAAGATGAAAACGAGCACATACTGAGCAACCAATTCGACACCCCCATACTCCGCCATTCGCCCTTTGCCCTTTTATTGTCTGGCCAGTCGGGGGCGACAGTGATATCACTCTGAATACGAAGAACAAATCCATATTCTACAACAAGGTCAGTATAAGCTCTCGCAGAGAAGACGGAAACATACGATGCGTATAAAATGTAACGGGAGTGAGGGGGGTCGTCATGAAGAAATCGTCATTCTGTAGAGCAGTTAGGGGAGATATACCTATGACGCGGAAGATGACGGACCATGTAAATGCTGAGAATAGAGCATGATCAGGGCGAACGTGGTAACAGTCAATGATTCCACTTACAAGACCTCTGAGACATCCTGTAAGTGGCTGAACTGCGATTCTATGGCATAGCTAGGAGCGCGTTCAGAAGAATCTTCAGACAGATACTAAACTGACAAACCTGTTGAAGATTGTGCGATTGTATGGCTCGAAGAAATGAGCGTGATGGGTAAGCGAAAGCCGGATGTCCCCATCTCGCCATTCTGGAGTTATATTGTCGCCAGCGTCAAGCCACTGAGGTTGTAAACCCAGCCGCCAGTAACCTGGCCCCGGATCTGGGAAAGATCGCATAGAGTCTTCTGGGTCTTCCGTCGGATAGTCAATATCAGAGGACAGGATACGGAAGCGTCGGGTGTATGGGCGGAAGTTGGCCAAGACGGATCGTAGGGAATGCCGAAGTTCGTCATGATCTCTGGAGACAAGACATGAGAAAACATGCAGGTACGGAGAACAATTAAGACAAACATACCGAAACATGCGGGAGGGATTGTTAGACTTGATTGGTCTATATGGATCGTCGTGATCGTAGGATTGCGCGGCTTGTGTTCTTGCATCGGAAAAGAGCGGATCCGAGCCATTGACCCAAGTCCAGACTACGTCGAGTGGAACATGACCCAGCCCATCGTGACAATCTCCACCCAGGGCATAGTATCGATCGAGACAACGGATAGGGACATCACGTACGGGGCGGAGCTTGGGCTGAGAAGAAGTGGGCAGAGACTTGGGTACGGGGATTGCGATGTACGATGGGTGGTAACTGGGGTTCATGGGGATGTCACCATAGTCGAAATCATCTTCATGGACATTGGAGGTTTTGAGGAAGAGGACCAGGGTGACAACTGAGGTGGCGGCTATGAGAGCAAGAACAGCACGTCGACGGGAGAAGTACGAGGCAAAGGAAGCACGTGGGGGAATCCGGGGAGTTGGGAGGTACTCTGAAGAGGATATTCGCGTCAGAGGGATGTAGCTGGTGGTCGACATGGGCAACCGGGACGCACTGGAAGGGTAGATAAGTTATGCTCGTGTGACATTGAGGGGATATGAATAGCTGGGGGCAGGCGCCGGATGATCTGAGATCAGGGCTGCGTCTTGGCTTCTTTCGTTGGTTGCTGAGCGCTGAGCTGCGGATAATGTTCAGTTCAAATGTGCGCAGTGCATGCTGCGCCGCCGTCTCATCGGAAGGGGAAAATCGTGCGAAAGTTTGTGCGTGCCATCGGAACCTGCATTCATATCCATGAGTAATGACGGTTTACGATTAAGTAAATAGGAGCTAGTAGTAGGGCAAAGGGACGTCAGATGAGCGAGGGGTTATACAATAACAGTGGTTACTAGTTCACTCATCAGGTCCTAGTCCAAGTGACGGAGTGTTCCAAGAGTGTTTGATTGCACCCACGCTCAGCTGGCGTTGCTCCAGCTGCTGACCTCTTGTCCTAAGTTATGCCATAATTTCCCACACCGCCACTCGGCATCCCCATGCCGACAACTTCCACCCCTCCATAGGCAGATCATGAGAATGACCCACTCTCTGAACTGGTGCCGTGGCGCAGTGGCGCAGCGCATGATGAGTGGAGTCACTTTGCTTAACCGTGACTGACGGTGACATCACGGTGGCACTCCGTTACCCCAAAGACTTTAAGATTGGCCCCTCATGCACATTCGGGGACGTCACGTGATCAAAACCCGTCACGCTCGGGCACTTTTGGCGGGGGTGAAATACAAAAAAACTATAGGCTCAGCGTACACTGTTATACACTGGCCCGGCGGAATCCAGGTGGAGATGGCTGAAGCTGGAATCCAACTGTCAAACTAGGTGAATTGCACCAGCATTCTAGGTGGATTCCGGCTTTTCCGCTGACACTCGGCATCCTCCAGCCAACTAAGTGAAACCAACTCATGTTCTGGCAGGGTTGATTCAGCTGTCTTCGGGCTGGTATCAGTTGTCCAAGGGCCCTTGGCCTGTGCCCTACATGCACCTTCACATCTGACCATCATGACATATTGCACTCTTCTAGTTTGAGCAACATCCTTTTCTCTCTGTCTCTCACCACGCCAATCCTATCCTCCTCTCCTGTATTCTTGTTGCCAACAAGGTCCTTCAATCTTGATGGTGAAGTTGGTGCTGTGAGTCTTGCATGGCATGGGTAGATGTATGTTTTCCCTCATTTGCACTTATATCTATTCACTCGTGCTCAGTATGATCAGGTTCTCACAATGAGCAAACAAAGGATGACATGCAGAAAAATTAAGGTTTGTACTGGTCTCTTCTTTACTAGTACTCAGTCATATTCTGTGATACAGAGGGTAAGTGTAGGGCAACTACTGCCGAGCTTTTCTAGTACAAACACCAGCATGAGTCAGTGTGTTACATCTCGGTCTTAGAACTCTTGATATAAGACCTAGGTTTAGTCTGACCACTGACCATTGTCTTGTAGGCAGATACTAGAGCTCAGGAAGCTCTAGGAGACTTAGAGGGATACACAGATGTATTGCTATTAAAGCAATGGCAGTAAGGTACAGCAGTTGAGTAGATAGAGGTACAAGAGATGAGTGAAGTGAATCCACAAAGAGGCTGAAAGCTGGGGTGCCTCTGCTGGGAGGTCAGCCCCTTATATACTACTAGCAGGCACCAGGGCAGGGCAGAGGGCATACTAAATATAGTATAGTGACTTAACAATGTTACAAACATCCTGTTCAGTGCTTACCCTAGCACCTCAATTTCTCTTTTTGCTTATAGAGCATTTCATTTCCTTTCTCAGACTCAGCACCTCAACTTCTTGTTCCAGTCACCTAGTGCTATAGTTTCCTTTCTCAGACAGTTTGCTTCCCATGTCAATCTCATTGTTCTCCATTGTTTAGCAAACCTGTCCCTTGTTCACTAGTACAATAGCCCTTGTAGTCCTATTGCCTAGTAACATTGTTGTCTTATGTACTATTGTACTTTCCACTGGTTTCTATGTCTATAGCTACCTATTGTCCTCAGTTTCCATTGTTGCATACATGTATATAAGACCTGTACTTTGCTACCTAGGGACCTCAGTTTTGACCTCTTGTTTCCAGGTAAGCCTCACTGTATTCTCACTCAGTAGTTACTTGTTCTAATACAACTTGTCTCCAGCCTGACTGTCAAGCCTTGCTCTGCTCTTGCTGCACAAGTGCTCGTCGACGCCCTTGCTCATCTCATAAGCCTCCTTCCTGATCTTACTCGACAGCCAGTCATAACATTAGGTCAAAACTTCTACATGAACACTGGCGTACTCCATCCACACTCTTTCCCTCTCATACAGTATGCACCTTAGATCCTCTGTGTTGGCCTAGTATAGTATGTGCTCTAGTCACACCATCAGATGTGGTCTCAGTGCAACCTGAGGCTTGCCACTCTTAGTGGTACAGTACGTGGAAAGCTCCTAACACAAGACCCTGGTACTAACAAAAGTGGTCCACCTCACAGTGTGGGAGGCTAGAGAAAGGCGGTGAAACAAAGCCAAGGCAGAACACCCTTGGGCCCATGTCCCTTGGG